>VZRE01014471.1:241492-257240 GCA_013396775.1 Cephalopterus ornatus
CGCGCCTCAGGAACCGAACCGAGCCCGCTGACACGGGAAAGGGTTTAATGCGCGTTTCCCCCGGCTCAAACCGTACAGCCCGTTAAAACGCCGATCACCGAACCGGCACGAGGAAAGGCACAACAAAATAAGGGGGGGGGAAGGGGGGAGGGGAACAAAAAAAACCAAAAAAAAACAACTGCTGAATAAATACATCATACACATCTTTGGACATCTCAACGATTGGCGTATCAATCCCTTCGTTTGGTAACAGACAGCTCCGGCTTTAACCTGACAGGTTTTATTACAGTTTTATTTCTCAAATGATCATCCCCGCCTGCATTTTTCTCCCCCCCCCCCAGCACCTCTGAGTGTGCGGCCTCTAAAGAGACCTAAAAAGCTCATGGAAAGCGGTGGGAAAAGCTCTGTGTCACCTTCCTCAGGCACATTCCAAGTGCAGGCACAGTTCCCTGCCAGAACTTACCCGTGTAAAGCTGTTCTGCCCACATTAACGTGACCCGTCCCAGAGGAAGTGGCTCTGCCCCTCACAATCAGGCGGCAGAAGGCTGCAGACACAGACAATGAAGAGGAAGGTGGTTTTTTTTTCCCTTAAGGACAATCATGGTGTGAATTTACTGCTTGTGAAACGCGCTAATCTGGCAGAGCCAGAGCATAACGGTGTGGGATAAGGGATCTCACAGGCACAAGCAGGAAAGGTTTCTCCCCTCCCCTCTCTAACCATGGTACTACTCTTGATAGATTTTTACACCTGCCAGTTCATCAAAATCTCTCAGCACTTCCCAACCACTCATTTCTATCAGCCTCGACCCCACTGGAGAACTGTCTGCAGTGGAGTGTTTTGGTTTGCAATCTTAAATAATAGGAACACTGAATAATTATTTCCTCTAAGAAGGAGAGAACAGCTCTTTACACTTAATGTGAATGGGCCATCAAAGAAAATGATCAAAACAATCTCTGGCAATTGGAATGAGGCCAACAAACAGCACCCGGACCTCTGGGATGTTATCCAGAGATGGATCAGAGGTTTTGACAATCTTAACATGGTAAAGAACAGAGACAATTCCGCAGTGAAGCCCTTCTGACTGATGTAATTGTTCCCAGACTTCCCTTTCTTAGATCGGATCTTCACAGACTGAGATGCTCTGAATTTGTGTGGGTATCTCTGCTGCTCTTAGCTGCAGAAACAGAAGGTAGGGAGGCTGTCTTATCTCTTCAGTCTAATCCCAGAGGTAAAGCATCATTAGAAGACCTTCCTTTAGCTGACCAGAAGCACCTATATTGCCACTGCTGCTACTTTGAACTTTGTGATAGGCTTGCAAGGACTGCAAAGAGGTAAGGAATCAGATGATCTTCAAGCTCTTACTGCTGAGTTTCATCTGGTGTGTCATTTAACTGTTATGACTCCTGGAGTCAGCTCCCTGATTGATTTTGTATTTGGAATAGTATCCAGGAATTATTGTCTAACATCCGGTCCTGTATATGCTGTGGATGAAAACAGGCTTCCAGCTTGTGACTTGCCTCCAAAAGCTGGATTTCCAGTCTAGGAAAGCATTTTTTAAAGCCAACCGTTCCGTGATAGAAGGTTCAAGTAAATGGCACTTCCAAGAAACAGTGGATGAGGAGCAGAATCAAAAATGAAGGCACAATATCTCCTTCGGAATTCTACAGCAATATTCCTAGATATTACCTGCAGTATCAGAGAGGGAGATCTTCCAGTAGTGGAGTCTTAAAATACCATTAAAAATCAATATCCAAATAGCTTTGAACAATGCCTTAGAAACTCTCAGCAGCATTCCCTGTTTCCACTCAGAGTCAGCAGTGAGCAGGGCCAGGGAAAGGTCCTTCCTGGGAAGCAATGCTCTAGGGGTCAAGAAAGGACACTGCGATGTAACGGGTCCCTTTGGTGGTTGGGAGCCCTTCGTGGTAGTGGGTCAGGCGTCCCGGGTGCATGAGGGTCCACCCTTTCCGTGGAGCTCGGATGGAGCAGTTGTAGCGCAGGAACCGGCAGCCTCCTCCCTGATGGGAACACAAGAGACATGTCAGCTTGGAAAAAGCACCTCAGGGAAAGGGCCTCTGCCTTCTCCTGGCAGCCCTTCTGAAAATGCGAGAAGGGGCTTGGGGAATCCCCTGTGTTCTGATGCATTCAGAATTCTCCTTCCTACCCTAGCCCAGTCATTAATCGCAATCCTCAGTGTGAAGAAGCCAGATGTGGATAAGGAAAGGGTTTTCAGCTGCCTGGACTGCTCCAGAGGTTGTGCTACATTCCTGCCCCACTGGCACTCACCTCATAGTCTATCCCAACTCGGTTCAGGGCAATGTTGATGGTGAAGGTGGAGGCGTCGTGGTGGGGCATCAGGGATGGCTGCTCGTCGGGTTTGTAGCGAACCACGAAGGCCAGTTCAAACTGAGTCTGAGGAGAGAAGAACAAAGGGCACTGTTACAGGGCTGTAGAGGTCCTTGGCTACTGAGCTGCAGAGCAGGGTCTAACACTGAAACTGCATTCCACTGCTAAGGGAGAAAGGCAGTGACCAGGCAGGAGAATGCCACTGGGAAATTGTGTATTTCATAATGCTCATACTTACGTCACACTCCAGGGTCAGTCTCTCTACACTAGGAAATAGTATGTGTATTCCTAGAGGATTCTTAGTCTTTGCACCAAGCTGCAACTGGAAGAGGTACTGATCTGACTTGCTTTGATGCTCAGGTGGACATACCTTGGTGTAGTATCCTGGGTACAGTTTCTCTGTGATGGGTGCAATATAGTCCAGAAGAAACTTATACCATTCTCTTTCAAAGCCAATTTGGTTCATGTGTATGTCAATAGTTGGGACGTTCTCATATCCTCCTTGTATTCTGCTGTCCTGAAATAGAATCACAGAAACACCCATGAGGACGGGAACCCTGGAGTTCAGGAATGAAAAGCACTTGTTTCTGGGAACCACAAATAAATAGGTTTATTTATCACAATTTGCAGGATGGAAAACTCATTTCAGACAATAATTAAAACCTAATGGAAACAATATTGCCATCATAAAGGCTGAATGCTGTATCTTCAGAGGACACTCAAAAATTAATTCACATTTAAGAACAAAATTAGAGTATTGTCTCCAGTTTCCTGGTTTAACTGTGGGATCTAATGCCTTCCCAGCTGCCACCAAATATGCACAGATAAAAGCACAACCCAGAACTCAAAGAGCTCCTGCTTTACTTACTGTGTTGTCTCCTGTGGACCACTGGCCATAATGTTCCATTTCTTCCACCAGCTCATCACAGGCAGTGTCAGTGAATATGGGGAACCAGTAAACATCTGGGCAAGGCTGCAGAAAGCAAACAGCTGAGAACAGCAGAAACAAGGACAGGTGCTTGAGGCAAAAGGAGTAAGGCTAAACTGAGTGCAGACTGAGTTCCAGAGGAAAGAAACTAAAATAATGAGGACAGAAATTTGTCTTCTGATTTATGTGCCCCATTTCCACTTAAGAGAGCTGGAGATGTACTTCTAGGAGAAGGATTTGGCTCTAAAAATACTTTCAAGGTCACACTCCCTCTGCTGAACTGCTTCTTCCCAAGAATGACAATAGTGGTGATACAAGCACTGTCCTGATGCTGATCTCCCATTGTGATGGATAAGAGTGATGTTTTCTTACCATTTCTACCAATTTCCCCTTCAGAGCTGCTGTGTAGTTTTCGTGGATGTACTTTTCTCTCCAGTCCTGCAGTCAGAAGATAAGCAAACCAGTCATTTCTGTGGGGCCTGCTTAAAGAGGCACTGAAAGGCCAGGCACTCATGCAGTATTCACAGGCTTTGAAGATCCAGATGCTACGAATCTCATAAACACCCTCTCTTTAAACTCTGTGACTGTGCTCCTCATCCCACCCAAGAGACATCATTATTACAAAGCCTGGACCTCCCATACTGGTGAAGCAAGTCATCAGATATTCCCACTGCACAGTGCTGTGCCTGCTGAGCACACAGGTTGTCTCACCTCAGGATTGCTGAATATTTGCCAGAGGTCATTGTGGAGGTGAGTTGTCTGGTAATTCTCCAGGGACAGGATGTGTCCGAACTGGTGCCGGTTTGTCAGGTACATAAAGACTCCCTGTAGGACAGAGGAAAACTGTCAAGGCCTCGCATTTCTGTGAGCCACCATGAAATATAAGCACTGACAGTTCTCCAAGCTGTTAATTTACTCATTCTTTCTGCTGTGGGCCTTCAGTTGAATTTCCACCCTGGAGCTCTGAAAGGCTATAGCCAGAGACAGTAATTCTGTCTCGTCAGCCAGAGCTGGAAGCAGAGCAGAATAGCTGCTGTGAGATCAGGTTCTTCTTTCTTACTGTGTCATTTCCATTTAGAACAGCCCTGAATAGGCCCAAGAACAAAAATGTTATCCACATTTAGTGGTCCCTGACTCCGTGTGCTTTCACAGCAGGACAGAAATCCCACACTATTCCAAAGTCTGCCCAAGTACTGACTAGTGCCAGTTCACCCCGCCCCCTGCCCGGCAGAGCTGAATGCCTTGGAACTCCTTAATCTTGCACCCTCCACCTTGGCATGCAGCTCTCTCTGCCAGCCTCTCTCCTGGACTGACCTGATTCCGAACGTTGTGGCAGAAAGCCATGTCAGCATCCAGTTTGCCACTGTGGAAGAGATCTCCCTGGTCAAGCTCCGAGCGCAGCGCCTTGGCTTTAACCATGTAAACGCTGCTGATGTAGGGAACGTTCCAAAGCCCCCTGAAACACAGGGAAAGCACAGTGAGACCTGAAATACCACTAAGACAGAAATTGCTGGACTTGACAGGATGGCAGGCAGCACTAGAGCATCAGCCAGGCTTGCCTAAACAAGCCAGCTGAGAACTGTAGGGAGAAGCCATATCAACAGGGATTGTCATTCCAGAAAAAAATTGCTCATATTGCTCAGAGCTTTTAAGCTGCACAAATTCTAGTCCACTGTGAAAGCAATTAATTGCTACTGTGTGCTTTTGCTGGGGACATAATTAATGGCTTGAATATCTTCCCAAAGAGATCAACATATTTTTTTCCAGTGATTTAAAGAAACTGAACTGGCCAAAAGTGCATAAGCTGATTTCCAGCATGTATTGGACATATAATGGCCTATAAAAAAAAGGGCCCCTCAAGAATATGAATGAATCAACACTTCTATTTTGTGAACGTTCCATTCAAGGATCACATGGTATTTTACGAAGATTTATCTGAAAGAGATTAAACAGCACTTTACAGGATTGTAGGGATCACACAAACTATAATCCATAGGTGGGAAAACATGACATGAGTAAAATGAAGTGATTTCAGCAGAGTCAGGACCCTCAGATCCTTACTCTGACCATAAGAAATCTCATTGTCTCTGCTCAGGGGAGAACACAGAGCAGCTTCCAAATGGGAGCAGACACTTCCTTTCCTACACACACAGACAGCTGTGCTCTCTGGTTCTCTGACAGCAGCCACTTTGATGATCATGTGCAGCAGCAGGCTTTACATCTGAGGGATTATATCAGGGAAAAGCTCTTTGCATACTCACACCCTCCGCCTTTGAACAATATCCACATAATCTTCCGAGCGGGCATAGTATCCATCAGGGCTCAGAGCTCCCCAGAAATTGGACCACAGCTTCTCATGCCGGCTCACCAGAGGGGCAATCACCAGCCTGGCAGCATGAAAGGAAAAGGAATTGCAGGATGGGATGTTACCACAAGAAGAAAAGAAATATATTTACAAACCACAGGACTGTAACAGCTATATTCTCCCTCAGTTACAGAGCTGGTGTTTCGTTAACTCTGTTGGAATAAAATTTCACATAAGAATGGGACCATATTTGCCCTATCTCCTCTCTAACTGCACCCTGCACCAGGTCTGTTAGAATATGATTTGTTCTACTGACTATATAAAGACAAAAATGAGGATGATTTACACCCCCTGCCTAAAATCCAGGGATTACAACTACAATGTAAAAAAAAGAGGTGTTTGTCTAACATTTCATCTCTGACACAGTTCTCCTGGTGCCTTACACATCTCAAAGAGCTCACAGTATTCCTTGTGTGAGATGAGGATTGCTCAGACCAAAGAACTCACTTGTTCTGTTCAATCAGGATCCTCAGAGTCTCTGTGTTCTTCAGAACTACCTCAGCATCCAGGCTAAAGTAATAGTCACAGTCAGGATCCTTCCTGCACAAATCCCTACAGCCAGAGAAAAGAAAAGTCACACCAAAATCCTCTTAAAACAGAGCAAGACAAGGGACAGAACACAGGAATTCCTTCACCTTGTAGTCTAAAGGTGTTCTGGGTGTTTGGAAAAGTTCAATTTAATGTAACAACCCAGAGGACCAGCAGAGCACAAGCACATCAGATTCAGTATCCAACAGCAGACAGAAACACAGCCAAAACCACATTTACCAGACTGTTTCCTCAGCACAAACTGGAGAGGTTCCCATTTACAGCTGGCCCAAATCCACACCAGAGCTCAAACACCTCCTGGTCACAGACAGGAAGATACTCTTCCACTAGCTCTTAGTTTCACTACTACACTCCTGCTCTCTAGAGATACAGGTGCATATTGTTTGTGATCTATGGCTGGGCATGTAGATGACAGTGGGAGGTACAGGATTATCCTTCTGCCAGAGTAAAGGACCAGTGAGAACTTAGTTTCTGGAAGAGGAGAAATAAAGCTGGTATCGAAGTTGATTTTTTTTTCCCCAATATGTAAGGGCATGGGAGTTAATGCTAGAAAAACTGAAAGAAAAGGGTGACTGAAAAAAGAAAAGCAATCACTTGACAGGGATGATCCTCAATAAAAAAACAGATGTCTTAGTTCAGACAGGGGCTGACTCTGCCAGCCATCACGTGGCCTCTTCACTCACATGCCCAAGTTCCGTGCCTCAGCGTTCTCCACCTCATCATCTGGCCCCATCACCTTGACAGTGAGATATTCTTTGCCATGCTCTTCTACAAAAGAGTCCACCTCCGTCAAGTGATGTTCCTCCTATGCCAAAAATAAGGAAAAATGGGTAAGATGGGCTCATCCCAGGCCACTCAGCCTCCTGTTCTTGAAAATGCCAAACCAGGTGGGCAACAACTCTTCTGTATCTTTACAGCTGGACAGAGCTATCTTATAGGTGCCACTGCAGATAACTACTGGGATTGCAGAGGCTGAAAGTCTAGCCCAAGGTTGCAAAGGTGACTGCTTCCCCGTATTTGCTAAGACCATCACAGGCCATCTTCACTTACATTGTTGTGAATGAAGAGCTGGATTCGTTGCTTTGGGTAATGGAGGTTACGAAGACGCAAGAAAAACTGGGAGAGGAACGGGGTGGGCTGCTCGATGAAAATGCCAATCAGGATCATTGGCAATGCCTCATCCTGCGTTCAGAGGGGAGAGGGGAGAAGTGGTGACTCGAGTTCCACATCAGATCCCATTGTAAGACTTGTCTTGAGAGCTCTGAACAGACACATCAGCCTTACCTTAAACCCTGTGAGGCTTCGCAGACCTTCATCACACACAGTGCAGCCAGTCTCAAATGTCCATATTTGAGGAATGTAGTTTCCCAGGTAGTTCAGCTGAAGCTGCAAAAGGCAATTTGCCATATTTTGCATTACAGGGCAGGGGAATTTCTTTGTGTGCACCCCCACTGCAAGATCACATTTCAACTCCATTTACTTTCTCCAGGAACTAAAGAATCTGAAGCACAACAGCCTGAGGGTCCCATTACATATGGGTCTTTGAACCAGACCTGGACCTACCATGGACTTGGACCACTTATTATTTCTCAAATACAAATGGACACAGGGAAAGGCAATAAATGTGAAAATGGTAACCAGATCCATCAAACCTAAAGGGTCACTTTGCAACAAACACAGACCAAATCTTTCTCTCAAGAGCTCCACTTACCTTGGTGGGTCCATTTCCATGAATCACCACAGGCAGAGTATCATATAACAAGTTTCTTGCTCTCACTCGCGAGTTTTCAAACTTCAGAACTATCTCATCTGGAAATGACATTGCCAGCATGTTAATGCTTTTATTGATAAATAGCAGCACAATCCCTCATTTCTACTGAGAAACTGCTGAAAGATGAAAGCATGGACATGGATAACTGTGCACAGGTAGTTTAAGGGCTACAGACCATAACTAGAAAGAAGAAAAAGGTGTTCAGAGTGATCCTGTGAGGTGAAACGATGGCTGGGAAGTTGGACAATGATGCATCTCTGCACTACAATCAGTGACTGCTCCCAGGCCCCCCGTGGCTGCTTCTCACCTCCCCTGGCATTCCAGCAGGGTTCTGAAGCGGAAAGACAGGCAAGCCCTGGGCAGGGCTGTGTGTTACTACTTGCACTGGAAGTCCCTCCCAGTTTCAATCCCCAAGGCTAATGCAATCCGACATGCCTGGAGATCAAAGTGGCAAGGAGGTGTAAGATCAAAAACCTGACCTGCATTCCCTCAAGTGGAGAAGGAATTGCAGTGAGAACCTAGTTGGTCGCAGTGGAATTGCAAACAAATCCCAGAACTCTGGCAGAGGCTATTACTGAAGCTTATTCTGCAGGGACAGGCATTTCTGAAATACAATCCCTTCAGCTACAACTTTATTTCTGGTGTCAACATGCAGTTTCATTCCAAAGAGAAATGACCTTCCCTCTCCTGTCTCACCTAATGCTCCGTTTAGGTTTTGGAAGATCCGGCTTCTTTGGTCTAGACTGATGTTGATACTTTCCTTTAAAAGAATGAGATACATAACCTTAATTAGAACACAAGGGGGGATCCATTCTTTACATGCTGAGCAAAGATATATCCCATTCCTATAATCTTCTGCCAACTCTCCAAGCTCTGAAATCTAAAACACTCCCAGATAATCATCATTTTCACTCGAATCTGGGACAATTCACCATTTTTGAATATATTCTTTTAGGCAAAACCATGCCAAAAAAAAAAAAAAAAAAAAACATTTTAAAGCTACTGTGGGTATATCAATAAATTTCCAGCATATGAATGAAGTACACCTGCATACAGCTATATAAACCCCACAGATAACACACAGGAATGCCATGATAGCAAAACCATCTGCTGTGGAGAGGTTCTTGCCATCTATCCACAGGGCAACTGTTACCCGAGCGTTGCTCCAGCTACCAGTGCCAAATCAGAGCACAGTAGGGTGCAAGGCCAGCTTGTGCAATCTTTGTTTTTATCCCCTGCTGCAAGTCACACTCTGACTGGGTCAGACTAAAATGCAGCTCTGACTTAACAGAGTTCCATGTCCCTGCAGGCATCCATTAAGACTGATTACCGGGAAGGACAGCAGGGTGCTAACATCCGCGGTCTGAGTGCCAAGGCAGGGGAATTACTCAGCCCTTGCAGGGCACAGGGCCAGAACTGCAGATGAGAACATTAAAGGAACTGTTCACGTTAAATTATCACAGGCCATACTCAGATTTAGGGAACTAAAAAAGTCCAGCTGCTCTGAATTTTCTACCAGCCCTGCTGGTAAAAAACCTGCAATTCTTTCTCTAGTCAGTGTGAAAGCAGTTCCCCAATACGAACGTTTCCTCTTGTTTGTAAATTGCTGTTACAGTTTGAGTTCTTAGTTCCTGTGCATCTGTGGTGTCTCAGGGACAGACTGGCCCGTGTAATGCACAACTGGGACAGCAGAACCAGAATGACCAGAATGAGCTGGATGCTTCAGCCAGTGCACCACACGGTGCTGGAATGGCAGTGCTGCTTCCAGGGTCCATTCCAGGCTTCTGCAGGATGTCACATGGCATTTACCTAGAATGTACTTCAGTGCTAGGTTGGATATCTCTAAGTCAGCACTGCACTCAGTGGTTTCACATCCCCCGGGAGGAGGCTGGGATGAGCTTCCAGTCATGGAAATTTCAAGTCATCTCTTTTCCCATTCATATTTTAAGCTTAAACACAAAAACTGCTAATAACAGAACATGGGGATACTGGCTAGAATGCAAGTTTTCGGACTCTCAGAATCTATATACACCTACTCTTTTTTCTGGATCCAAGAAGATATTTGTATAGAAGAGCTGGTCACTGTCATCATCCTCTCCTTTCCACTCCTCCACAAGCTTCTTCAGGTTTGGAGCATAACCTATGAAACCTGCAGGAATAAGTATGAAGTGGTGTTTCATCCCAGATGACCAAAAAATGGAGTAACTCCTGTATACCTGTACTCTCACTTCTCTCACATGAAGCCTCACTACACCCTGTGTTGCTGCAGAGATACACCAGCTTTTAGTTTGTTCACCACTTCTCCCAGGGGCCAAATAGGAGAAGAAAGCTGAAAGAGATTCTCAGCTGAAAGCAAGCTCTGTGTCTCACCTCCAGAACCCAGGAAGCGCTTTCCATCTCGCACCTGAGGATACTTGGCTTCCAACTTTCTGTCAGGGTAGATGTAGTTCTCTGCTGAGAAAACCACCTTGCTCTTGGCTTGTTTGAACTTCTTCAGCAGTTCTGTGGGGCCCGAAGCAAAGAGCACATCATAGCTAGAGAAAGAGAGAGGCCAAAAGGGACAAAGAGGAATGGAGACAGAAAAACATGTCAGTGAGAAAAGTTTCTAGAAACAGCTATTTCTTTGGGAATCCCTTTCTTTCAGTTCTGCTTCACAGTATTACATTTTCTGTGAAGTAACTATAGCTAATTAAAGCTGTCTTATTCATATAGTGGGCATATGAAAAGACACTGAGACTCCAAACTGTTCTTTTCCCTCTTCACTTTTCTCTGGCAGACCAGTTCTTGGCTCTCAGGATTGTGCTGCAGCCTACCTTGCGTTATAAAAC
Source organism: Cephalopterus ornatus (assembly GCA_013396775.1). Lineage (NCBI taxonomy): Eukaryota > Metazoa > Chordata > Aves > Passeriformes > Cotingidae > Cephalopterus > Cephalopterus ornatus. The sequence continues at coordinate 252,278 of VZRE01014471.1, forward strand.
AAGTAATTCTGGTAAGAAAGGCTTGCCTAGTTCCAGAGGAATTGTCTGCTCATTCTCTGCAGATACAGGCAGCCAAATTCCACCGTGGCAGAATCAGGTACAACACTATCAGGCAAGATTTGGAACCAGACTATTCTGATGAGACCTTCCCAAGTGCCACGGATGCAGTGGTAGTGATTCTCAGGCAACTACAGAGAATTCAGGGGGGAAAAATCCAGAGGTCTGGACATGCTTTTCAAAAGCAATCTAATTCACAGTTCACTTCCTGTTCAAACAGCCTTATGATTCAGACCATGGCAAGTTCTTTCCAATCATTACCTGTCTACAAAAAGGATGATCAGGTCCTCCTTATCCCCAAACTGCTTCAGAGCTGCTTTCAGGAGACGGACCTTCTGCCCACCTCCAGCTGGATTCTGGTCATCTCCACCCTGCCACTCCTCATCCAGCCCCAGCACCTACACAACGACAGGCACAGGGTCACCTGAACAGGGCAAGGCTCACGGCAAAGGGCCAGAACCCACAACCTGAGCAGTCCTCGTAACTCCCAGTGCAAATCACAGCAAAAATTACAGCCCCAGGACAAATGGACTATACACATATATACATACACACACACACACACATATATACGCCAGCCTTTGATCCACTCTCTAGGCTGGCCAGGAAGAGCAACATGTAGCACAGTAACAAAGCACTCTGAGCCACAGGGACAGGAGCACGTTCTGTACCGTGTGTTTTGGCAGAATAATGGAAAAGTGCCATGGGGCTCCCTTGAGCAGGAGTTATGGATCTCATCCCAAGCCAGCACTCAGGATGGAATAACAGACTGCTGCAGAAATGCCCCAGTCACAGTGTTTTTCAGCCAGGTGAGTAGGTGTGTCCTCTCCTGAGCTTTTATTTAATCACTTTTGTTGCCAGGCCTTATCCATTCCACACTTCAAAATTCCCTTTGACCAACCACCTGGACATCACCTGGACTTTGTAGTTGAAGAACTGGGCCGATCTTCTGAAGCGTTGGAACCCCTCAGTCTGCTTGGTGGCTACAGTCAGAACCAGCAGGTTTTCTGCACAAGGGGGAAAGCACAAGAGACACATTCAGCTTGTGCTGTTTCCACAACCAGCTGTTTCACACCTAACTTGATCCTGGGTATAAAACCAGAGATTACGGAAAGATACAATTTCACTGCCTGAATCAGGAGCTAGAAAGCGAAAACAAAAAGTATTGAGTGGGTTTTTTGCCCTGCTAGTGAAAGCTACAATTCTCTTCTCTCACACAGAGTATGAAGGAAATTGAAGATAAAAAATAGAACTACTACAAAATGCCCATTTGGAAGTCATCCATTAAATGCAGTATTGGTTTCCTGTTCCCCACAGAGCTGCTTTTTTGTCACTCAGCATTGACTGGGTGTAGGGAAAACCAAAATTAGCCCTGAATGTTATTATTCTCTCTATATGGCTGCTCCAATTTTCTACTGCATTCCTGAGGTGTTTTCCAGAGTTTTTCATACATATTCAATGTGAATTTAATTGTGCTATAACTTTCATTTGCATTCTCCTTCTGAACTTGCTTTTCATTTCCAGTCCCTTAAAAATGACAAAGTGAAATCCTGAAGTTCTCCTTCAGAAGTTTCTCTGTGGTACCACTGGAATACGATTTTTATGGGGAAGTTCTGGTTTCTTCATTGCAAAGATGAAATGCTATACTTCACCCTAATAGTTTTGCTGAAGTAGGAATTTCTATAGGTTCTGGCAATGGTGCTTAAATGCAAATCCTGGCCATCCGATTTAAACATCAAAAAAATACCAGGAAAAACTGAAACCACATTTTCTTGGCCTCAACAGGCTCTTTTGGGAACAATGAATTTTTTTCAATGGATGTACCAGATGTATCTTCCTAATGTACCCAAACTGATATTCTGTCTGGTCTTAGAGAGGAAGGATCTAGGAGCTGGAGTTACAGATGGACCTGGGAAAGGCAGCAAAAGTGAAAAATAAGTGTAAGACTCCACGTTAAGAAGAAAGAGGATACTCCCCAAATCTTTTACCTGCATCAGAATAAAAAGAGAGGAGATTGAGAACAGTCAATAGGTCAGCTCTAATTGTATTTAGAGCTCACGTGCTCACAAAGGGAGTGAGAAATAAAAGAACAGGAATCCTGCACTGGTGCAGATTTAAAGGCAGATTTTTAGACACATGAAGTGCATTCCCAATACAGCTCCTCCAGCACACTCCAGTCCCTGTCAGAGGGTGCAAACAAATGAGTAAAATATGTATGTCCTCAGGGAGTATGTTAAAGCCATTACAGTTTCTAGCCATGCAGAAAGCCACGGCAGCTTTATGAGATCTCTGAGCTCATGGCTTCTGAGAAGGTGAGGATCATACTGCCAAGGGAAAGGGGGGGAAACATGGGCTTGCCAGAGAGGAATGTCAGTGCAAACCTTAAATTCTAATACCTGAGGGGAGAAAGCATATGATAACAATAAAAGAAGGAAAGACAGGACTCTGACTGCTATGCAATTGTTTCAGCCCCAAATCTCAGGCATCTGCCATTAAATAAATCACTAATTCATTTTCAGGCCGCCACCCCGAGAAAGCCACACGCTGTTTATGATCTGACTGCCAGAAGTTTGCTGGACATGACTACAGGCTGCACAGATGCACAGGAAGCGGTGTCCTATTTCCAAGGCAGAAAAGGTCCCTCCGTGCAGTTTGTGAACTCAGAGGAGCACGAAAAGCCAGCATAGACAATTATCATCCCCAACAGAATTCCAAGTTACAGATTTCCTTCTTATTCCTGGTCTGTGGGGTAGGACTCTGAGAGACACTAAGCTCAGTCGCTGTTCTGAGAACTCTGTAGCATCGAGAGCTTTCCATCCCCAGAGACATTCCTTCAGCCCAGCACTGGAAGCTTGTGCTGAGCTATGCTGCCTCCACTCCTTCTCCTTTAACCCTTTTTTATCTTTCCCAAAGATTTTGCTGAACACTGGTGCAGCTGATGGGTACTTCCAGGGACAGAACAGTAAAGCCTTTTACTTTCAGTGTCACGTGCAGGCTTTTTAAAACATCCTAAACCAGAGTGATACTTCCCTATTTCCCATGTCACAGTCACTTTCCACATGTTCTGCTAAGCTGGGCCTCCTGGGCCCAAAGGCTCCCTGGGCCATGCTGACAACTAAAAATCATATAAATACATTTAATAATGGGATGCAACATACAAACACAGGGTGGTTAACGAAGCAAGCACTGGTTTAGGAACCAGGGGAGTTGCACTCTACTGCCAGCTCTGAAACACAACAAGGAGCCAATCCAGCTCTCCCTCTGTTTTTCCATATGTGGAACAATACTAGAAGATATTTACCGCTTTTGTGAGGGGTTTAGAGCTCTGTAGATGAAAAGTATCCTGTAGGGACAAAGCACTAGAACAGGAACTCTGATATCAAGATCACAGAGAAAAGGTTGTGTAAACTTCTCAGCTTTTTTAAAGATTAAAAATCAGTGATGAGTTCAGTAACAAAACAATAAATTTAAAGTTATTTACTTCAGCCCTGAGTTGACAGGGAAAACACAGCTGCAGCTGCATTTTAGGACAAGGAATGAATTTATCCCTAGGCTGTGCTTTGGGAAATCTTACTGTGCCACTTCCTGTTAAGATAGTGACCAAGAAAACACCATTAATATAGAGATCAAATAGAAAGAAATCAGTGCACAATTTAATGGTGGATAATATAATCTCTGTATTAAATTTACTTCACAGAACTATTTTTTAAAGATTTGAATAACTATAAATAACTATGCCTAGAGCTCTTGCAAAGACCTAAAAGAACATCCAAGAGAGCAGATAGATATCATTACTCTAACATAAGCTGAGGCATAGCAAAGGTGAGGCATTTTTTTCTTTGAGCCATGCCAGAAGTGATGAGTTCAGAAAGCAGTTAATTCTAAATCCCTCTTCCTAACCAGCATACCTCATTCTCTTTCCCAGCCCCCAATTTTATCTCTAGTCCACTCTAAAACCTTACCAGAACCATGGAAGATTTGGGATGTGTAAGGAAGGCAGGATAGCACAGAGAGATTCTTTGTTACAGCGATGACACTACAGGTAAAGAACTCCCAACACTCCCTTAATACATGCTAACTGTATTAAGTAATAGATATATAGTAAAGGTAATTATACCAGAATCACACTGTGAAGGGAAATATTCTAGGTAACAAAATTAAATCTCTTCCTAATTGCCACTTCTCTAATGAAGACAGAGATAATTATCCCAACTCTTGGCAGAGTGACAGTGTGTGAAGCCCTTTGTCGGTGCTGCTGACACTCTGTAGCTGCCCTAATCCTCTGCCCTCCTACCACCTACTCCAGAGCTTCTCCCAACTGATGTTATTTTAGGAGCATCCCGGACTTTGAGTCACAGTGTGGACAGTCAGGGTACAAAAGCTCTCCCATTACCTTGTTCTTGAACAGTCTGAGTTCAAAAGCAGGGAGGGCTGACCCAGGTGGGCTGTAACCCACGGGACTGAGAGTCTGGGATGAACTGGTGTGCAGGGCTGCCTCCCACACAGCCGTGAGCTGCCCCGGGACCCGGCGGGAGGCTCCGAGGTGCCGCCCAGGGGCTCAGCCCGGGCTGCGAGAGCGGGACAGCGGCGGCACCGCGGGGCTGTGCCCGTCCCTCAGCCCCGCCGCCGGTCCCCCCGTTACCCCCTGAGTCCCCCCCTTACCTTCCTGCGGCGAGGCACGGCCGCCCCCCGCCCCGAGCAGCGCCAGCACCGCCCAGGGCAGCAGCACCGCCGGCAGCACCATGGAAGCGACTTCCCCGCCCGGACCCCGCGCCGGGAGCCCCCAGGGAGCGCGGGCGATGGCTGCGGGACGGAGCGGGCGGCTCCGGGAGGCTCCGGGGCTGCCGGAGCCGTGCCACGCACCAGACCCGCCCGCCGGGGACGGACGGAGGCAGCGGGAGGAGGA
>VZRE01014471.1:260620-325865 GCA_013396775.1 Cephalopterus ornatus
CCGCGCCCGGCGGGCGGTTCTCCAGCAGCCTGGAGAAGGCGGGCGAGCGGCAGTTCGTGCTCTCCTCGGGCCGCCTGGCGCTGCCCGGCGGCGGCAAGGCGGTGCTGGTGGTGGTGGCGGCCCAGAAGCTCGTGAGCCGCCTGCAGGTCGCGCCCAAGTCGCACTTTGACGAGACGGTGCTGTCCGTGGTGCACACCTCGGAGCCCACCGAGCCCGCCCGGCTGGAGGAGACCTTGGGCAGGCTGAGGGAGGCGGCCAGGAAAGAGATGCTGGAGGTGATGCAGATGGGGGTGGAAGATCTTTTCCAGGAGCACCAGCAGACCTGGTCTGACCTGTTCATTTCAGGTAAGGAAGGTGATGCTCAGCTTCCAAGGGGTTGTTTTAGAGAGCAGCTGAAAGCTCAGTGAGTTGCTTGCTGTAGGGGCTCCAGGGGCTCCACTCTTCCTCAGGGGTTGTGGGATAATGAAACAGTTTGGAATCCAGCATTATTTACTAGGTGGAGGACACCTGACTGCACAAAGGAAGTGATGGAAGAGCAATTCTGATCGTAACTCTGCGTGTGCTGCCTTCCATGGCTTCAGCAACTTCACTAATTTGTCAGCTGGAAATAGAGTTGACCTTTAGTGACAGTAAAAAGACAGATTTCTGCGTGGCAGTTAAGGACTGTCCTTAACAGGACAAGGATTGTTTTTCCTAAGATTTCAAAGCTGGGTTTTTAGAAGATTTTAATGGCCTTGCTGCCCAAGTAATCCAGAACTTGATATTTTGTAGCCAGCAGAAAGAGATGTTCCTCTGACAGATCATTCTTGCAGAGTCATGGTGACATCTGTGTGTAAGAGTAGCCTTGTCTTTACGAGAGCTTGGCTTTCAAACCTTCAAGTAGCAGACAAATCGATTTGTCTTCTTAGACAAATATGAGGGAAACATTTCACTGCAGTTGTTTTATGGACAGAGGTTTATTAGATGTCATAAAGAACACCTGGGCAACGTGCAAGTTTGATCTTCTTTTCCTCCTGGTTAATGCCTTGTTTTTCTTTTGTTGCAGGGATTGAAATGAGGAAGATCACGGATGCTCACACCCCATCCAGTGAGACTGTCAACATGACCCTGTACTACGTGCTGTCCACCGTGCCGGCCCCGCTGCTGGACCCCCAGATCAGTGCTGAGGACAGGGAGAGGATGGAGGGCAGCCTGAACTATGCTGACCACTGCTTCAGCGGCCACGCCACCATGCACGCCCAGAACCTGTGGCCAGCCAGGCTCACCAGCGTCCCCCAGATCCTGCAGCTCTCAGACCTGTGGAAGCTGACCCTGCAGAAACGGGGCTGCAAGGGCCTGCTGGCAGCTGGAGTGCACGGGCTCATGCAGGGCATGGTGCTGAGCTTTGGGGGGCTGCAGTTCACAGAGAACCATCTCCAGTTCCAGGCTGACCCTGATGTGCTTCACAACAGCTACTCCTTACGTGGGATCCATTACAACAAGGACTTGATCAACCTGGCTGTGCTGCTGGATGCCGAAGGGAAGCCCTTCCTGCACGTGTCAGTGAAGCTGCAGGAGAAGCCAGTGAGGCTGTATGCCTGTGAGGCAGGCTGCATGAACGAGCCCGTGGAGCTCACCTCGGAGGCACGGGGTCACACCTTCCCCGTCATGGTCACCCAGCCCATCACACCCCTGCTTTATATATCCACAGACCTGGTCCACCTGCAGGACCTGAGACACACACTCCACCTAAAAGCTATCCTGGCTCATGAGGAGCACATGGCCAAGCAATACCCGGGCTTGCCCTTCCTGTTCTGGTTCAGTGTGGCCTCCTTAATCACTTTGTTTCACTTGTTTCTGTTCAAACTCATCTACAACGAATATTGTGGGCCTGGAGCCAAGCCACTCTTCAGGAGTAAGGTATAAGGCTGCTGCTTTTGGCTGCTGTGTACTGAGTGTTGTCAGCCTGGTGTTCTCTCAGCTGTGCCTGGGCAGGGTCTGTCTTGGACTGTGAGGATTTTCAGTCTCTCTTGCAACAAGCAACCTGTGACCTCTTCTTGCAAGGGGGAGGATTAGGGCAGGGATTGGAGCAGCAGGGCTCATAAATATTAGCAGAGATGAACTCATCATCTCTCCTTAGACATTTGTAGGGCTGCAGGTGGAGGCAAACACAGCTTTCTGTCCTTTTTCCACACATCACTGCTTGTTTCTAAAGCCAGGAATGTCAGGAGATGATGTTTCTTGTTCTGCAATACCGGAAAGCTTGTGAGAGCTGCTGTGCTTGTCTGAACTGCCGTGTGGAGATGTCACACCTTGTCTGAATGGGTGACATGTCACACAGCAACACCCAAATGCAGGCTGGTGTTCTGACTTTTGAGACTCCTGGTCCATGTTCATGGATTTACAGACACTGTGCAGTCCTCCAGCAAACCACATTCACCACCATTCTTTGGGGGAGGTGCTGAGTTGATGTTTCTCCCATTCAGACAAAATTAAGGAAAAGACTGAGTGCTTTTTACTGTGAGTTGGAGGCTCTGGCTTCAAGCTCTACTGCATCTCATTTGGGTGTAAAGAATTTGAAATTCTTGGTTAGAGTTGCCTTAGAAAACTTAGTTGCTAGTAAAAACTAGAGAATAGAAGGTGAGTTCTGCTCTTAGTGCTGGGACTTTCTGGCTATCTGTTGATACAGAGTAGAAATACAAGACCAGACTGGATTTGCTGTCTGAGCTCCCTTGAGCTGTTCAGAGGCTTCTCCTCCTAAGGGCTGAACAGACTTAAATGTAACTTGTGTTTAAAAAAAAAAAGGAAATAAAAAGGAGAGAGTTAAGTAGAGCTGTCAGAGGAGAAGTTCTAGCTTTAGGTTGCCCTGTTATTCCAAATGGAAAAAACAAATTCAATTTTTGATAGCTAAGGCTGGACAGAAGGTACTGGACTAAACTCGACAGTTGGTGGGTAAGGGGTGTTTAAGGGGAGCTGGAAATTTCCCTGTCAGCTCCCTGGCTTTGTCATGGTGAGCACTGGGGATCAAACCTGATCCTAAGCAGGTCTGCATACCTGTCATCCAATGAAGGAATGAGTGGGAGGTGCTTGTGGCTGGACAAACTAACCTAGGAAGAGGTAGGATAGATCTGTGTGTCAGACAACTGCAGTTACAAGCTTCTGATCATGATCCAAACCTCAGTGCAAAAGGAGGAAGGGGCTGGGAGGTGGTGTCAGTTGTGTACACAGCTGGCATGTGTCCTGGAGCGTGTCCTTGGAATTATGTAATTATGTCCTTCTCTCACTGTTGTCTCTCTGGTTGCCTTTGTCATCTCCAAGACTTGCCTTCTGCCTGTTCCCAAGTGACCTGTTGACCATTGCTGCAGGTGACTGTCCCTGACTCTGCTCACTGAAATGCCCCGAAGCTTCACAGCCACAGCCCAGGGCTGAGCCAGCACCTCGTCCTGGACACTGCAGAGCCTTGAGCAACAGCAGACTCTGCTGCCTCGTCTTGGGGGGACCTACTGAACAGGAAGGTGATGCAGAACTTGATTCCAGAACCAGGGCAGAAGTGGGAGCCAGCGGAAGCTCAGAACCTCTGCAGCAGTGAGATGGATGGTGTTGGAATAACCCCCTGTTCCATGAGATGAATGGGAACATCCCCGTGTCCAAGTGAACTTAGTCCTGCTTTCAGCCTCCGTTTGCACAAGACATCTGACAATTTTGCAGCTGAGAACAAGGACCTTTTGAAAGCAACAATCTTTTTGTGCCTTGCTATGACAGGAATCTGAGACTTGGAAGGTGTGGTGATTGAAGAGTTTATGCCAGAAGTTCATGTAACAGATGTTTCCTTTTCCTTGTAAGCTGTTCAGTTCCCTAAGAGTAATCCATTTGGTGAAAATACTTGAAGATATACTAAGTTCTTTGATATTTTGATTTGGTTTTGTTTTTTTTTTTTTATTCTGCAGGAGAATAAAGAATGATGATTCCCTTCAGAGAGTTAACTAGAAAATCTTAGTGTAACTTCCTTTCTGGTATACATTTTTTAATTTATTGCTTGGGGGGTGGGGGAGGATGTTGATAATTTTGCCTCCACTTCAGTAACAGTCAATTGATCTGTAGATATCTAGGTGCTGGTAACAGGTTTTTCAGCCTTTATGACTGTAGAGTGCAAAATCAATTTGCTGAAATTGTTTTCTGGATTTACACCTGGAAATGCTGATCTGCAGGTTTTCTACTCTAAGCCTACTGAGACTTTATGCATTGATTTGTTTTGGCTATGGGGGCGGGGAAGACATCCCACTTTCTAGTGATTTAAAGGTTGTTTGGTTTTAAAATACCAAAGCTGTTGTTTCTAAATAAATATCTTTCAGTCTAATCTGGTTGCTGAAGCGTGGTTGAGCTTTCTGTTGGTTTTATCTCTGCTCTCTCCTGCCTTTGCTCCCCACCCTGTTAAAACAAGCAGAGCCTTATGTTCCATCTGTGGCCAGTATTGACTGCAAAAGTGCTTGGATTGTGAGAGAATACAGGGTGGGAAATAATACAGAAATGGATCTAAGCTGGAAAGAGGAATTTGGAAGGCACAACTAGAGACAGAACCACACAGGGCCATGCTCATCTCCATTTCCCTGCTCTGTATAACCTTGTTCTCCCCTGAGGAACACAGGCCAAGCCTCAGTTTTAAGAACGCAGAAACAGTCCCAGGGAACAATCAGGCAGCAGATTCAATGGCCATCCAGCAAGTAATGACATTGACACAGTTGGTGCTCCCAGGGGAAAGCTGGGGCCGGATTTAATTTTGAATTTTCAGGGGGCTTACTGTCTAGTTTCAGATGAAAAACCTCCCTCAGCAAAGCAGATTTCAGTGTGTGCAACTCAGACACTTCCACGGGCTAATTGGCACAGCAGAGTTACTGCCCTGCAAGGGAATAAAGACAGGGAGGCAACGGAGTCCGGGATAAATTGTACACGTGTACACTGGGTGTGGAAGGAGGTGTTTGCTCTTCTGCTTTAACAGAACATACCAGAAGCTCCTGCTCTTTCTTCCTGCGGTTCCAGGAGCTGCTCAGCCTCTGTGGAACATCTGGCACGAAGATGATAAGAGTTTCCAGGGTGCTGTTTCCAAGCCACTGTGGTATCAGCTGGGGGCTGAGCCTTTTGATGTTCCCTGGCAGAACTGCCGGCAGTGTGATGGCCGTGGAGTCCAAGAAAGACTATTTAGACTAGGCCTGGAAAAGACGGATAAGCAATCATTACATAAAGCATGATGGAACAAAAAACCAACAAAGCTTTGAGGGTGTTTTACATTAAATACGTTGTGATTCTCATGAGCACTCCCCCCCATAACAAAAGAACTGTTTCAGAACTCCCTCACAAAGGGAAAAGGGAGAAAGAACAGGGTTTTTCCATTTACAGCGTGCAAGAGAGCAGAAGGTTATATTTGTGAACAGAAATGCTTAAAGAACTGAACAAAATTCCATGTTTGCAAGTACACAATAAACCAGTAAAGTTTAAATAGTGATTGACCATCCAAAATTTATACTTTTAGTTGTAATGCAGTGAAGATGATGGTGGCATGGAAGTTAAACAGCATCATAAAATGTTGTTTAGCTTGTAAATTCAGACACTAAGAAGAGACCAACTAATTAATGGGGAAAAAAAAATTAGAATCTCCATTCTGCACTCAGTTAATCCTGGTTTCTGCTTTTGTCAGATAATAAATACAAGATGCCAGAAGAGAGTTGGGTTGATCCAATTTGCAATTCAGAATGTGGCTTTTTCAAGTGCTATTGTCTGGGTAGGAAAATACATTCTTGAGAGGCAGACAAAACAGCAAAGGATTCTATACTTCTGCCTTCCACATGTGTGCTCCAGGCATCTTTCATCCAAAGCAGTACCTACTGCTCCATGGAAGCCGTGGAAATCAGGGATTCTGCTGCTTGTTAATCCTGACATTAAATAGCACATTTACTTCAGCATTTTTGAGCCCCTAGTTTGGTCTGTGTTTACAACACAGCTCTGGTTACGAAGCTGGCACTGTGATATTTGTTTCCATTCTGGTAAGTTTGCTCCCTAGGTGTGACCTGGCTTATGGGCTAGAGATGTTTGGGTTTTAAATAACCAGCAACAGTTTTTCGAGGGTTGGTGGATGGAGATGTGATGGAGGATGAGAAATTCCTGTAGCAGAAGATAAAAAGGATGAAAGAGCCAAGGGTAAGCGTTGATATCAAGTCATTGATCTCAAATGTCAATCACGAATCACAGAATCACAGAATAAGCTGAACTGGAAGGGACCCACAAGGGTCATCGAGTCCAGCTCTTAGCCCTGCACAGGACTATCCCCAAGAGTCACACCCCGTGTTTGAGAGCAGAATTAGGACACTTCCTCCTGTGGCAGCAGCTCTGGAGGGGTGTAAATGCCTGCTCCTCCTGCTCTGTCCTCAGTGGAAATGCTTTACTCTTTCCCATGACCAAGCTCACACTGTTCTGTCCCACGTCTCTCTGCTTTGGGGTGTAAACAATCCCATTTGCAATGCTGCAGGAGCCCTGTTCTCCCCCAGGGCTGTGCCACTGATCCCACAAAGGCAAACAGGAAAGGGATGAAGTGTGAGTCACCACCCTGCACCAGGGTTTCTCCATCGTCCTGGACAGCTGGTTCTTTGTATGGCTTGAAACACGTTCCACTTCAAAGTGATCACAGTCTGGTTTATTGAAGAAGTCGGGTGTGCTGAACACATGAAACTTGATCTAGCAAAGAAGGTAAGATACAGCTTTTCAGCCAGTACAAAGTGGCAGATGCCATTCACTCACTAAAAAAAACCCCCAAACCAGAACAAAATAAATTTCGAGCAATCATAGAATTATACAATAGTTAAGGCTGAAGGGGCCCTCTAGAGATCTACTAATCCAACCGTGCTGACAGGTCTGAATCTATCAGTGTCTGAATATATCAGACACTTACTGCTGACATATCACCGAGAGTTAAAAAAATTAATTTAAAATTTTCCTTCTGAGAACACCTTCGTGATGAACTTCCCAACGCAATGGAAATGCAAACAGTTGCTACAGATAATAACCAACTAATTTGGAGTTCTTTTTAACCAAGTTGTTGATAAAGCCTGGCTCCAAGGTCCACCTAAACAGGGATTTTTTAGCAACTTGTGTATATAAAAAACTATCCCACGATTACAGCAGTTTTCCATTGGTACTGGAATAGCTCTGCATTGAAAGTCGTGTCCCAGAGATAAAGGACACCATATAAAATGGTTTGTGGAGGGGAGCCCGCAGCACCCAGGAACCAGCACCATGTTTGCAGTGCTTTTTGCTGTGTTGACTCTGGCACCTGCAGGTACATGTCCAATTTCTGCATTAGTTTTAAAGGAAAATATTAACTAAAATCTAGAAACAACTTTCTTTTTTTTTTGAGAAAGTAGTGCAACAAAGCAGAAAGAGAGACAGCGTAGGCAGTTAATTACAGTAACCAGGGGCTGTGCTATTCTGTATCTTAAATTTTTTACTACTTTTAAAACACAAATCCTGTTTTGCGTGTCTTCCAGCTTTTGGCTGCGGGGTTCCTGCCTACCCGCCTCTTGTGTCAAGAGTTGTTGGAGGGGAAAATGCAAGACCCTACAGCTGGCCCTGGCAGGTTGGTGGTTCTGTGCTTTCCCTGGAGCTGTTGGAGCTGTGCCACCCTCACACAGCACAGCTGAATAAAAACACCTCTTTCGTTTCCTTTGATGCATCTTGCCTGCCGTGAGTTAGGTTTTGACTATTCCGTTCTGATCAACCCCAAGGCTTCCAGTCTTTTTAAGAAAGCTCTGAATGTGCCACCTCTTGCTGGCTGTGCAGGTTTTCATTTCAAGTCAAGTAGGCTTGGCTATTTAAGCAAGATACCTTTAAAACCTCAAGCTTTTGGATGATGGGGAAGGACGGAAAGCTCTTTTGTGGCCAGGAGTTGGAAACTTGTTGCTCCAAAGCCTTCCACCATCTTCCAGCAGCGAGTTGTGTTCTGGGTGCAGGAATAAAGCACAGCAGTGAAATATCAGTAATAAAAATCTGAGCCTCGCTCGGTTCCTTGATCCCAGGCCTCCCTGCAATACGATTCCAGTGGCACGTGGCGTCACACCTGTGGAGGAACCCTCATTGCAACCAACTGGGTGCTGACAGCTGCCCACTGCATCAGGTAAGAAGTGGAGCTAAACCTGGACCCACGTGAGCAGACAGAGCTGAAGCAAAACCCTGTCAATGCCAGTTCTCCCTTTCTCAGTGAAGAGCTCTGAGTTTCAGATCATATATTTTGATTATAACTAATAAGTCAGAAGAATGACACCTTTTCATTTTCTTAACATGGAAGTAAAAGGCAAAACCCCCTCATAATAATATTATGATTCAGTTACCTGTATTATATACTCTTCATTTTCTGTAAATAATTGCAGGCATCCTGATGTTTTCAAGTTGCTATTAAAATTCAGCCTGTGTTGCCTGTTTCTGTAATATATATGTCAGTGAGATTCACAGATTAACTAATCAGTCCACTCCCTGAAGAAATAATCTCAAATGTTTTGAATGCATCAGTCATTTTCCGTAAACTCTTCATGTTATGGGGCAGTATAACAAAAAGTGATCAGGTACAGCTCTGTCCTTTCACTGTCAAAACTGTTTCCACAAAGACAGCCCCATTTTGCTTCGGCAGCATACGGTTATTGGAAAACTATGCTGTAGAAAATGTCCTAATATGAAATGTTAAGGATTGGCTGAATGTTATTATTATAAATTCTACATATTATATCTGTCACATAGTTTTTTATTAGCAAAGCTGTTTATGGCTGTCAGAAAAGTCCAAACTGTTTATCGTACTGAAGAATAGGAGTTGAGTCCTGCAAAGACTGGAGGCACCTTCAGTTTGTTAATGAAGCCTTGAGCAGGAGCTGACAGAGATGAAATTATTATTAAGCCTAGAACAGTGATTAAGAAATCACTGGCTCAGCTCCAGACACATCATGGGAGATTACAGTCAAGGGTATCCTTACTGAGTCTCTCAGGTGGCAAAGCTGCAGCAGCTGCATCACTGAGTGTTGATCCTTTCCTTGCCCAGTTCTTCTCGGACATACCGAGTGTTTCTCGGGAAGTACAACCTGGCAGCTGAGGAAGAAGGATCAATTGCAGTTTCTCCTGAGAAGATCATCGTCAACGAGAACTGGGATCCACAGAACGTTGCGAATGGGTAAGTTGGTGGCAGGTATTCTGACAGTTTTTAGAAACAGGGCAAAAATCAAACTGCCTGAATCCCACCCACCCGGAGCTGTGGCAGCATGAACACTCAGAGCCTCTTGTTACACCTTGCAGTGGTGCTCCTAAATGTTTGCTCATAGATGAGAGTTGAGCCTCCAGTTTATACTTTTCCCCACTCAAGAGAACACAAAGCAGTTAACAATATTAATTGTTTATTGATTAATTGAGTTTTTGGGTGCCATTTTGCATGTCCATGCTTGGTTGGGAGGCAATTCTGTGCAATGATATCATTAATAAAGTGGAAGGGAACAAAGTGTTTTATACAACACTCTTTGGAGCCCTCCTACAAACACCACAGACACAGTATGATTGATCAGCGGCATTAATATCTGTGATATCTAATAATTAATATTCTTGCTGAAGGATCTCCATGACCTTCTGCAGGGTAAGGCATTAGCAAAGAAATCCCCTATTTCCAGGTCTGTGGGGTGAGTCCTAACACATGCTTGGTTTTGGTGAAAAAAAACCCTATAGAAGACAATTTTGCCAGCAGGAAAGTGGACAGTTCTGCAGGAAATATCCCTCCAGTCTATGGATTTCCCCACTGCTTTAGGGGTGCAGGAATCTTTACTGCCCATGCACCGGCCTCCTTGCTCCCTTCCTTCTCTTTGGAATAGGCCAAGCTCTGTGTAATTACTAAATATTCCAGCTATTGTGTCTTGATCCTTTTGCAAACCTTTTAACCCCTTCCCTTTCTCTGCCCCACTCTCACGTGTGTGTGTGTGTGTGACCACAGGTATGACTGGGCTTTGATCAAGCTCTCCCAGCACGTCGCCTTGAGCGACCAGATCCAGCTGGCCTGTCTGCCCCCTGCCCAGAGCATCCTGGCCTCCAACACTGCCTGCTACGTGACAGGCTGGGGGAGACTGCAGAGTGAGTACCTGCACACTGCCAAAACCGTGGAACAAAATAAAACCAACTTTCAGAACTGCCTTCTCCTCTGAGACTGGCAAAGACTGTCGATGGTGTTGGAGATCCTCTCGAACCCGGCGTAGTGAGGTAGTTTATCATATTAGGCCCCACTTCACTCGCACAGTATGATTTTTCCCTGCCTTTCAAGTTTGTTTTGCTTGTGACAGGGCTGGTGATGCACCAGAGGGGCCTTTGCTGAGCTTTTAGGAGCTACTGTAACACAAATGTTAAGTGTGCAGACGGGTGCTTTTGCTATTCCCAACACACCTGCTGAGTATCTGAAAAGGCACGTGAGGGAATGGATGTGAAGTGAGGAAAACCCCAGAGACTTCAGCAGAAGTGTCAGGAGGAAACCTCAGAGACTTCAGCTCAGCTCAGGAGGCAATTCCGAGAGGGATAAGTAAATTGCAAATTCCTGAACAAAGAGCAGCCCTTTATTTCTTTAACAATGAGACATTTTTTAACGGAATGCAAATGTTGAGTAAGTTAAGGACTTTTTTTTTTCCTGTATGAAAGAATGGAGCTAAGGAATGGATTATACAGTTTTTCCCCTTAATACAGCCCCCGTGGAGTGTCTTACCTGGAGGGATGGTACCAGATCCTGGGGGAAACTAAACAGTGCAGTTTTGCTCTTCCTTCAGTGCCAGGCGATATCTTGACTCCTCTGTTTCTGTCCCCTCCCAGCAAATGGGCCTCTTCCTGACGACCTGCAGCAAGGCCTTCTGCTGGTGGTGGATTATGAAACCTGTTCCCAGCCTTCCTGGTGGGGCACGACAGTGAAACCCACCATGGTCTGTGCTGGTGGGGATGGAATCATCTCCAGCTGTAACGTGAGTCCAGAGAACACCCCGCTCAGGGTGTTCAGACACGAACAGGCCTGATGGGAAGGAAAGCTTAAAAAAAAACCCCACAGAGGAGCTTTTCCCACTACAACAGCCACTGACTGTGTTCCCCTTCCTGCCAGGGGGACTCTGGTGGCCCACTGAACTGCCAAGGGGCTGATGGAAGGTGGGAGGTGCACGGCATCGTCAGCTTCGGCTCTTCCCTGGGCTGCAACTACTACCACAAGCCCTCTGTCTTCACCAGGGTCTCCGCCTTCAACAGCTGGATTGAGCAGGTGAGGCTCTGGCTGCTCCTGGAGAACTGGGACACTTGCATTTGCTGAGGTTCTCTCTGACTGGGATTTCTGCTCCCTGCTCAGGGAGCTGGGTCACTGCTGGTTCAGCCCTAACCAGTCAGAAGTATCCTCTTCTTAAATGGTTCTCCAAATTACCGTCACTTTTAAATAAGTCTTGATAGTAGGAATGCATTTTCCCTGTATCCTAGAGCTATATTGGTAGTCATAAAAATCCTAGAGCTCTATTTGTAGACATAAAGATTTTACTGTAGATTTCAGGACCGATTACACAAATTTGCATGTACCAATACACTGATTGTTGCAATTGCATCCTAGAAGGCAGCACGTGCTGTTTAAGTCTGGATTATCAAGTGTTTTTAAATATAATATAAAACTTGAGAACAACAATTTTATTTCAGTTATTTAAATCCTTCATCTTGGATGCAATACACACTATTCACAAATTCCTGTGCCTCTTGATCTGATTTTTCACTTGTTTTACATTTTTCATAGGTTATGGCAAACAACTAATCCAAAGAGAACTGGATCAGAGACACCAAGAAGGAAAACAGTTTGAATAAAGTCATAATCACAACACCTTTGATCACAAAGAACAGGGAAACGATGCTTTTAACAACACAAGTACAAAACCCGACGGCAGCGCAATAAATGGTATTTTTTGCAAGATGAAAACAAAACGTGTCCCTGTCACTCCTTCCTGAGTACTGGCAATCCGAATGTATTTGTATTTGGGGATGATGCTGGAGATTTTTCACAGCCTGTCCCTGCAGAGGGTGGGCAGTGGGAAGAGTCAGAGCATCACCAAACACCTCCGGGGGGGGTCAGAGGGAGGGGGGAAAGGGAGGCACTGCAGGGCTGGAAGCAGCAGGAGGCTCTGGGACCCTCCAGAGGGATTCTCCAGAGCCAGAGTGACAATGCCCAGCGGGAAAGGAGCACAGGGGCCAGCAGGTCCATGCAGGTGAGTGTGGGGGCACTGCAAAAGGCTTTTGGAGGTGTTTGAACACCCTGGGATCTCGGGATCTAGGAAGGAGAAGGGCAGGATCCAGCTGTGAGCACAGACCTGTCTTTCATTTTTAAGCCATTCAGGTGCCAGTGAAGAGCTGGGAATGGTCACAGTCGGCCCTCACACAGGAGATTTTTTGCAAAGCCTGAGCAGAACCATCACTTTTAGCCTGGAATGAAATTAAAGCCCCTATTTATATCTCTCACACTGTAATAGGCAGTGTTGTAATAGGCAGAATTGTGTTTTTCTTCTCCCCACAGCACATATTTAAGAGTAAAACAAATAATGAGACTAAATAAGACTAAAACAAATGACTAAAAATGGAGGGCAAGTGACCTAGAGGTAAGGAGTAAACAGAGTAAGGAAAAGGTTGTGAGAACAGAAACGCTTGGAGATACATTTTCTAGGCTTGCAGTTCCATTCAGTCAGACATTCTGCTGTCATCACCTTTGGACTGAAAATACGTATATATTTTATTAAATTAATAAGAGAAAACACGGCTGTCATCTTTGGGGACTGCACTTTTATTACCTTTTTCCTAATTTACAACCACTGACCACCATTTTGCTGTGGGGAGCCCAGCAGAAAATTGTTTTGCCTAAAACCAGCCTCTGCTGAGAAATAATAGGCTTTATTGGGTTTTATCTACCTTATCAAAAATGTGATTTCAACTACCTGAAAGAGCAGGAGATCTGAGGAGGGTTTCTTTCAATCACCTTTACTACGAAGGGGTTTGTTCTTTATCAGTGGAAATAAGAGTTGTCCAGTCTTTCAGGAGTCACCAGCTCCAGCATAACATCCTGAGTTGTTTTCATGAGTATCATTAGTGTAAGATTGTAAATGATGGACTAATAGTTCTCAAAATTAAAATCATTAGAGGTTGCTTTGCTGTATGGAGCACAGATGTCAATTATGTGCAGTGTGAAAGAGAGACAGAGAGGTAATCATGAAGCTCAAACAGTAAAAATTAGATGTGCTGATGTTCCAGTAAAAACGGAAACAAAACTGAAATTTGATTAATTTCCCTTCTGAAATATTTAGACAGTATCACGAGAACAACTGAGCTCATTTGAACATGTCAACAGAAATTATTCATCATCTGGAAATGCCTATTAACAACAAATTATCCAATTCTGATTGAAAAAGTTCAACAGTTCCGATTTCACTGGAATAAGTAGCCCATCTTTTCATGGCCTTCCTTAAGAAGTACCACAAAGAGTACACCTACGGCAAATTCTTATATCATCCTTCATACTCACAGAAAAAACATTTCATTCATGTGATTTTGCGGTTCAGAGTGTGTTAAGGAAACTCTTTACTACACCTTTCCTTTGAAAATTAATGTCAGGTGGAACAAAATATAATAAAATATGTGTTTCAAAAAAGATTCAGCTAAAGCAAACTCCTTATTTCAGAATGCATGGGAATTATTAAATATCACTGCTAGATCCAGTTATGGATTCAGGAGGTGCAAGAAACACTCCGGGGATCAGACAACACCTCTGTTGGTTTTTAAATTATTTTTTTTTTAAATTCTTTTTTTTTAGATGTTTTCCCTCCTCCAGTGCTGGTGGTAGAAAAACAGTTCAAAGGATTTTGACAGTGTGCACAGTCTCCCTCTGCAGCCTCCTTGGAGCCATTTCTTTTGATTTGAGCAGCAGCTTGGAAACGTGGAGGAGCACAGGGAGAGCCCTTCAGGAACTCACCTCCTGTGAAAACCTTTGGGCTGCTCAGCTCATCGCTCTCCTGCAGGAAGAAAGGCACAGCTGGCTGTTCCCAGCAGCAGCCACGAGGAATAGATCATTCCATGCTCAGCTCTTGGGGAATTTAAACTCCCTCTGCACAGCAAGTGAAGCAGAACTGTACTGTGAGAAATGCCAGTGCAAGGAGGAGAAAATCTCCATTTGTAGATTTTACAGCGTTGACTTGAGACACAAGTTAAACGTCTCAGGGGATGCTGAAGCCAGGCAGGTTCTGTCCAGAGCGATCTCTGAACTGCTGGAGCGTTTCAGGAGTCCCCATGAAGACCTCAGAGCCATGAGACACAACCCTGACTGGGCAGACATAGCGGCTTTTAAACTCATCCTCCAAATAAGAGAAGCCGTGCTCAAAGCTCAGTCAGTGCCAGAATACCTGAGCCTTCAAACAACACTGCCTCAGCTTTTTGGCCTTCTGAATCATGCCATTTTCTCCTCAGAGACTGCTCACCAGTGCTGGGTGGATAATGCCAATCTCTCACTTCATTTCACCCATTATGAAGGAATCTCTTTCTTCTCCCCGTTCCTGGGCTCAGGTGACTTTGTGTCCCTGGAGGCCTTGGGAAGGGGATTGCACTTTGCACAGAGCTGTCTGCTGCAGGAGGGACAGGAAAAGCTCAGCAAGAAATCTAAGGAAATCCTGTCCACAATGAGCCTTAAGATCAGCCTGTTAGTGGTAGCCTGCCTCATTTACCCCATCGTCCTCACGTCCTTCAAGCAAATGACTGACTGGATCCACAGCTATGCCAGGAACCTCAAGGAAAAGACAGAGGACTTGAAAAGGGAGAGGCGGCTGGCTGAGGACCTCTTGCACCAGATGCTGCCTAAGTCTGTGGCCAAGCAGCTCAGAAAATGCCAAAAAGTTGAGGCAGAAAACTATGACCAGGTTAGCAAATGGAAAGGATGCTGACAGCGAGGGTAGAAAAGCACTCACCTGAAATAGCACCTACCTTGGCACTGGTCTGAGGAACCTGCTTTTGCACCCACGGTTGAGCGTGGATGGAAATCCAGATATTCCCAGGGGAAAGAGCTGCGCAGTGTGCTGTGAAGCATTTGGGCTGAGGGGGAGGAAAGAAGTGCTGAAATCTCCAGAAGTGTGGCTTTAGATGTCAAAGATCCTGTACCATCTTCCTCGGGTTTCAGAGCCCACCCATGAGGGGCAGCCAGCAGCATGGGATCACGAGCACAAAGGAGCAAGAAATTAGCTTCCTTCTTGTAAAATGGGAAAAATAACAAAAAAAAATTGCTGCTGTCAATGCTGAGTTGTTTAGGAGCTGTGCTGTACAGCCCACAGCCCAAATCCTCAGGCTACAGCAACTGCAATCCTATTCACTCTTTTTTCACAGACACCCCCTTACTTTTAGCTGTGAAAAGCAATAATAAATGTTTGCATTTCATCTGTAGGTGTCATTATCAAAACAACAACCTGTAATTGCACAATTCATTATAATTCACAATAGTCATGACATCAAAAGTAGCTGAACCAAGGCAGGGAGTGAAAAGGTGGCTCTTCTGGATTAATTGGTATTAGCAAGGATGATTTGAGTTTAAACACTGACACAGTTCAGACAACACAGAGAAGAAACATTTAATTCTTTGCCAAAAGCTGTAACACATATTTCCCTTCCTCAATTCAGTTATTATGGTTTCTCTTGTTCTTTCTTTTATAAATTTGACTTTTCTTAAAGAGTGAATTTCTCTCTAAATTAGTTGATCATAACAAGGTCAAACATCAACAGAAGAGACACAAAACCCAGTTAATATTTCCTAATTCAGCAAGAGCAGAGACAGCAGATGAGATTTTATTTCACTGTTTGTTTGGATACCTGGTTTTGATCCCTATCACAGTTTAAGTCACTTTAAAAGAAAAATGAAACCCTACTTCTATAAAAAGTCTATTGATCACTGCTCAGAAGATTGAAAGCATTGGACTTTCCCATCTAGCATGAGGTACTCAGAGACGTGCTGGTGATAAGAATAATTTTATCTGTCAAAGTAACAGAGAACATTCAGAGCCGGAGCGTGTTAATTTAGGATTTTATGTACTGAGCTGTGCAAGACTGGCTCTACGTGCAGCAAATCCCTGAACTCTCCAAAGGCTCTGCCACCGTTGCCTGGAGCCCTTGACTTCCCACTTTCCTTCTCCCTGTGACAGGTGACCATCTTCTTCTCGGACATCGTGGGGTTCACCAGCATTGCTGCCTCCTGCACCCCCCTGCAAGTGGTCGAGATGCTCAACAACCTGTACGTCTGCTTTGACACCAGGATTGAGTCTTACGACGTGTACAAGGTGAGTACAAACCCATAGATGAGGACCCTGGAGGCTGCTGAAACCTTTCTGGCTCTGTTCCCTGCTGAATGTCAAATACCCCAGGCCAGAATCCATGAAATCCAAGGCCTACAGGGCCACGGCTGAGGCAGATTTTACTCCGCTTTCCTTTTGAAAACAAAGTTCGGTGTCTGCCCTTAGTGACATGTGCCCCTTCCCCCCAGGTGGAAACCATTGGGGATGCCTACATGGTGGTGAGTGGCCTGCCAGAGAGGAATGGCACCAGACATGCCGACGAGATTGCCAAGATGTCCCTGGATCTGGTGGCAGCCGTGCGCCAGGTGGTGATCCCGCACATGCCAACGGGCAGGCTGGAGCTGCGGGCTGGGATACACACAGGTACAGCGGGAGGGGAAGGCAGGAGGAAAAGAGGGCAGGGCACGGCCTAATTGTGTGAGGAGAAAGGAATTCTGCTTCTCTGGATGAGCCACTGCCTCTCCCCTGGACCTCAGGATGAGTATTTC
Organism: Cephalopterus ornatus; assembly: GCA_013396775.1. Lineage (NCBI taxonomy): Eukaryota > Metazoa > Chordata > Aves > Passeriformes > Cotingidae > Cephalopterus > Cephalopterus ornatus. Next base: position 277,473 of record VZRE01014471.1, read on the forward strand.
TCCCGGTTCCAGCAGGAACAGCGGGGTGAAATGACTTCTGCCTGTGTCAGTGTGGAAAGGGCTGGGAAAAGATGTAGGATTGAGGAAGTGCATCTTCACTGATATCAGCACCAATTAGCACAGCTAATCAAATCGTGACTTCTCTCTTTAAGTAAATACTGTGCAGCCAGGCCCCAGATGCACTGGATTCTCAATTCCCACGGCTCCCTGAGGATCCAGAGTGACCAGCAAAGGTCTCTATATTTGACACCCCTGTGCACTTCTTCCACATTTTTCTTACTGGGGCCTCTTCTGCTTTGTGTTTTCTCAGGACCCTGCGTGGCTGGAGTTGTGGGCTACAAAATGCCTCGTTACTGCCTTTTTGGGGACACTGTAAACACGGCCTCCCGCATGGAATCCACCAGCCTGCGTAAGTGTCTGGGGCAGGATCCATCCCTCACCACCTGTCAGCCTCACACCTGCACTCTGCATCTCTAAAATACCGCTCTGAAAGGAAAACCCCAAACAACCCCCCAGATTTGGCATGGCCAGGTGTGAAATAAGGTCTGTGCACAACCCAGGCCAGAGAGGTAATTACCACCCTCCTAAAGAACCAGCACATGGATGACCTCCCATCCCCACTATCCGCATACCAGTTATCAAATAAGCAAGAGAAACCCTTGTAGATTCAAGTGGAGTCACATCCCTTGTGCCAAAAGAGGAGGTGGAAACGCTGGGCCGATAAATGCAGGAGGGCTGGTGTGTGGTCTCTGGGATTAGGGGAATCATTCATTTCTGCTCTGTTCTGGGTCCTAGCACAGAAGATCCACATCAGCTCTGCTACGTATGAAGCCCTGCTCGCAGATGATGCCTATGAAATTGAGCTGAGAGGAGAAATTGAAGTCAAGGTAACAGCTTTTCTGTAACTTTACAACAGCAAAGGCATTTAATGGGATGGGAAGGAGGAGATGGTAGCTTTGGCCATTGCTCTTCCATGAATTGAAAGTCAATTTTTAACCGTGTCCCCAGTTGGAAGCGGCTACACATTACTCCTCATAATGGATGAAAAAGTGTTACTATGTGCTTAGAAATCCATCTGCTGTGTCTGCACCTGCATGGAACCACACGAGTGTGGCCAAAAGTGTCAGGCAGGATTCAGTTACAGACACACGGGTTTAAAGCTGATTTTAAACCTTTAGCAAGGCCTTCCTCTGGACTGAAAGGATTATCAGCACCCAAAGTGCATATAAACTACAGTTCTTTCCCCAAGCAGCAGCCACTTACGAGAGAAGGAGAGATAACAAATGCAGTACAGGGAGTAGCCCCTGCTCTGCTTCATATCCCATGGAAACAGCCGTTTTCTGCCCTATCCATTTTTTGTCCCAGGGCAAAGGGAAAATGAAAACCTACTGGCTTCTTGGTAACAAGAACTACAGTGTCCAGAACGACAGCCTGGTGTGTCACTGGAATCCAGCAATGTCCAAGAAAAAGAAGATGGAAAGTAGCCAGGGATCTGTCCAACAAGTAAGGAGGTGAACGTTTGGCAGGGTGAGACTTCCTAGATAACAAGGCATTGGTCTAAAGGCTGGGACATGGGGAGTTGCATCTTCGCCCTGGAGGCAGAGGGCTCTGCTGTGTGCAAATACAGCTCTAACGTGTGGTTTTGGCTGTCAACAGCTTGGTGTGGGAGCAGCACTGGCTGCACAGAGCCCTGCCCTGTCCCGGGATGAGCTGAGCCCAGACACTTGCTCACAGAGGAGTTCCAGACCAGCCTGGAGCCCTGAGAGTGCCACCCGTGGAGTGAGCCAGAAGCAGAGGAATGGCTTTCATCACAGCTCCCAACAGAGCCTGCAGGAGAACCTCCCTTCTCTGGGCTCACCCACTTTGGGGGAAGGTGACAAAAGCGCCAATTTAGAACACAGGGCACGTGGTATTAAAGCAACATGGAAAAATGAGCTGCTTCCAGGTTTTGTAGCTGAGATGTGATGGGATAAGAAGTGATTGGATTGCTCCAGGCACCCACAGCTCTTTTAAATAACATTCTACTTCTGTTCCTAGCCACAATTGACATTTTTAACTAGTATGTTAATTGGGAACCTAAAACACCAATAGAAACATAGGAAGTTGTCTCTAAACAAGGAGAAGCTACAAAAGTGCAGGTGGGGTTCCATCAGGAGCATGAGTAGAAGATGTACAGCAATGTGACTCCTTTCACCTGAGTACAGCTCTTCTAGATGTATATTTGTAGGTGAGACAGAGTCCAGAATCCATCAGTGAGGACATTTTCAGACCCTGAGACAGCTTATTCCAAGCTGGTCTGTCCAGCTCTCTGGGGAACTACTGCTTACAAAATGTATCTGTAGATAACAAGAGATGGAGTAGCAAAACCGATGAAAGAAAAGTTAGTAAGTTTTTGATGATTGTTTCAGAGATACAGATGAAGTGAGAACAACATTAAATTACTTCTATGAAGTCTCTGCAGCACTTTGTCTTTCCAACTCTTCACTACAGAGAAATGACCTCTCCATAGGTGTATTTTTCCCTTGTCAACCACCAAGGGGTCGGTGGTGAGGCACAGGTGCAGTCCAGCTGTATGGAAGATTTTAGAAGGACAAGCTATTTCTCCCACCAAAATGCAGTTTGCTTTTCTTTCCTTGTTGGAGGAAAAGAGTCTCTGAAGTGATGAGCAGAGGACAGTAAATTCCTCTTCTGTGACTCAGAGAAATCAAAGCAAACTGAATTACTTCCTTATGTTGGCAATTAGTAACTCTGCACAGAATTCAGTTCATCTGTAAGAGGGCTGCACATATCATTAACCCCATCCTGACAGTCACTCCTTTGAGGAATTCCAGAGTGGGGGAACCGTTCTGATGGGAGCAGAAGCAGAAATTTGGGGGACAGGGTTTGGTCTGTCTCCTCTCCCAGCTGACAGGTTCATGTAGAGCATTCCTACTGCATAAGGGAGAGACTTAGCAGATTAAAGGTCTTTCTAAAAGGAAGCAAGGCAGTGCTCAGTGTTTGCAAAGGCAACACAAATAAAAATAAGTATTTAAGAGGAAGTCAAGCTTGGAAAGCTGCAACTGGTCTTTGTTTTTAATAATTTCTTTTTCTAAAATAAAGTAGCTTTATGCACTTCAAAGGAAGCTGGTCAGGGTGTCTCATTGTCATTGAATTGGCCACAGCTGAAAAACCTCACCTAAGGTGTCTTCTCACAGAATGGAAGCCAAGAGCTGCTCCTTTCAGTCAGCTCAGAGAAAGGGGCTGCAGGAGTGTCTGTGTGGCTCCAAGCTCAGCCTGAAGGTGGGGAGGGCAACCTGCTCTCAGGGGCTGGGATCTCTGAAGGTCAGCTAAAGAACTACTTGGCCTTGTGGATAAATAAATCAAAATTGGAGGCTGAAATATTCACAATAAATGTAAACGCTTATTTCTACATGAGAAAGAATGAAGTACAGAACTCCAACACTAGTGCCTTATGAATCCAAATCAGACGTTGTCCTAAAAATATTCACCAGTTCAAGCAAGAAATACTTCAAGCAAATTCAGTGCTTCAACATATGCAGGATTTTGCATCAATGGACACCAATGGTCACTCCAGTCTTACAACCTGATAAAAAAACCTAACAAGGTGTTTTGCCCAGCATGAGCACAACTTCCCTTTCCACCTCCCCAGATCTCAGAACTTGTCTACACAGAATATTTACATGGGTGTAAATGAAATTTCACTTCTGTTAAAAAGTGTCTGCAAGCACGTGGTTGAGATTTTTCCATTACTGTGGCTGGGAAGTTGCTCCAATACTTTCACACCAAAGAAAACAAAGGTAAATCATGTTACAGGAAGCTGCATCACGGAAAGCCATTAAAAAATAAATCAAACACTAAAAAACAAACAAACAAACAAACAAACAAAAAAACAAAAACAAAAAAACCCCAAACTGTCTTTTTAAAGTCAGTGCCTTGAATCCAAGGGGATGATGGTATGTTAAATTGCTTGAAGATGGTAGTGCTGGAGGTGTGTGGAAGGTGCACCAACACAGAGTTAAATACACAATCCCATGTACTCAAACCCACATTTATGAATCTTGGTTGATGCCCAGTATTGACCATGAAAGGCTGGAATCTTCTCATCTGGTTCCTGTCAGCACCAAGCAAGTGGGATCAAAAGTGGAAAAAAACCCCAAAACCCAGGAAGGGGGAGACAGAAATAAATGTGGTTGAAGAGCCACGAATTTCAAGTCAGAGCAGGAAAATGCCTCAGGTGCAGATATCCCTCCAGAGCCAGGCATGAAAGGGACCCCACGGGGAGAGGGACAGGGACAGCTGGGGACCACGGGGCAGCTCAGAGCCACAGCAGCCCCCCGCGTCTCTAATTGTTATGAAAATCCTGGGTCAGGATCAGAGACGAATTATTTGCATGGAAAATTGAGCCTGTTCAGATCTTCGTCTCTTCAGAGGCTTCAGCGTGGATTTCTAATTTAGAAAATAGCAGAAAATGGCCCTGTGTGCTTGATAGAGGGCAATTAGTGTTCATTAACAAAACATGCTTTGGTTCAACTCTGAGCAGTCCCTCTCCAGAGGGGAAAGGGGAAGGGATGAGCTGCTTTCTGTGCACGGGGCTGATGCTTTGATATGGTGGCGTGGTTTCCAAAGATTTTGGGGTTGTCTGTGCCTAACATACAGCAAGCCTTGGCCTGGGTGAGGGCTGGGGCAGCACCAGGTTAGCTGGCCTGACTCTGAGGCTGGCTTTGGCACCATGAAACTGAAAACCTGGCTCTGGATCAGACTAAAACAAAGTCTCGAGTTTGTGATGGGGTAGTGGATTTCAGTGCAGCCAAAGGCACAGAGATGTACCTTTGGTCAGACAAGTCCTGCAGCGATAAAAGCAGTTTCCAGCTCTCAGTCTGACATGCAGTTTCTCCACAGCCTTCCCCCAATTAAACCTCATTTCCAGGAAGATTATGTGGGTTATTTTAGCCATCCTGCACCAGCCGTACTGCTGAGTGACATGGGATGCAAAATGTGTGAAAAGAGCTGTCCCGGTCCTTTCAGCAGACAGAGAAACAAGAGAGACTCAGGTCCCCGCGGGCTGTTCCCAGCCGGATCCTCCCAAGGGAACATCCAGCACTTCCCAGAACGGGCACCAGGTGTCGGTGCAGGCCGATCACTGCAGCATTCCCAGCCCTTCCAGCATCCCAGCCCTTCCAGCATCCCTGGGGCCACTGGGATAACAGCGGGCTGCAGTCACACACAGACGCGAGCAGGGAGAGAAGGAGAAGGGAATGTCACTGAGCTACCACAGCATTTGCCCCTCGAGATGGAGAAGGAAAGAGGAGCTAAAAGGGCAAAACAAGTCTTTGAAGACAAGACACGCCCTTGAAACCAGAGAGCAGGGAAAAAGAGAGACAGATTAGTAAGATGAAATAGAGAGGAGTACATGTTCTGGAGTGTTTATCAGCTTGTAGCTCATCCTTATTCCCAAACCCACTCTGGTAATGACTGTTCCCTGCTCTCACATATTTCAGAATAGTTGGGATGATCTTTAGGGCCCAGGTGCAGAAATGGAAGCCAAAAAAGTACTCAGGGCCAAGCACTTGTCTTGGCGAACATCCCGTTCAATGACCACTTCAACTTATTCCATGACTAATCAGGTAACTAGTGAGTTATCTAACCTATGGGCTCTGCACGGCTTCTCAGGGTGTTAAGATGTTTGTTACTCAAGATGTGACAAAATAAGAGGGAGGTGGGAAGCTGGAAACAATACTAGTTCACTGAAATCAGTTTGACAAAGTTCTGGCCAGTAACATTTTAAAAATCCTGAGTGATGCTGCTAGAGAAGAGAGGAAATGCTAATCCAGCCCATGCAGGAATTGGGGTAATTCAAGTGTTCACCCAGAATGGAGAAGTCATGTCCCCAAAGTCCCTTCTGTCCTTCCAGTGCCAACTGGTGTGCTCCCAGCTCCTGCTGGGATGTTCAGCACCTGAAGCCCCACTGCCACTTCTGCTCTCATCTGTTAAAGCCCAGCTGGAGCCAGGGGTTTGGCCTTTGGAGTGTCCAGTAACACCAAGCACTTTGCACTCACCTTATGTGAGCCAACAGTATTTTTAGTGCTCAGCTGAATGGTGGCAAGCTGGGCACTGCCCTGGCCAGCAGCCTGCCCCCCTGCAGCGGCTGGGCCACTTCACAGTGACCCTGGCACACCCTGGGCTATCAGCCTTGGGGCTGCTGTCCTTTGCCTCATGTGCCTCTTTGCAGTTCTGCCCAGAAAAGGCTCCATGGACAACTCAGGCCTGGATCTAGTGAGATCCCCAGGGGCTTTTTTGTGCCTTTTCCTATTTATCCTTTCAGATGTGGTGCACTGGAGACTGCAGGGAGTGCACGAGCTGATCAACTGACCTGCAGGTACAAGGAGCTGCTTAATTAGCTGGTTTAAAAGAACATAAGGGATGTGTGCGTCACTCCCAAGAGAGAAACATAAAGACAGCAGCTGCCTGAAAACAATTTTTCCTTTCCTGTCTGGAGAGTTCTTTAAAAACGTGGCTTTTTATACTCTGCTAATTAAAAACAGCAGTTCAGGCTTGCAGTGAGCTCAGTACAAGAGCTCACATATTCACATTCATGGAAAAAGAAAAAGGCAGGAGCATAAAAAAAGCCTGGTGATTTTGTGGAGTTTGTGTTCCTTGTCCTCACCTCACCTCCCTCCTCTTGCCCTCTGTGAGTGCTTTTGTTCTCAAAGCAGGTCACTGCTGCACGTGCCCTTTGAGGACAGCACGGCCAGATAGGAGCTGACTTCACTGTGGGATCAGAACCAGCTGAACTCCTCGGCCAGTGCTCACCCAGTTAGACCCCAAAAAAGAAAGGATGGTGATCAGAGCAATTGTCCTGGGCAAACCAGAGGACACCAAGTCCATTGCACTTTTGAACATCGTATCTGGCTGCAGCCAGTCCAGAAAACAAGTTCTTTCTCCTGCAAAGCCCTTGAAATACAGAACAGCTCATGCAGATTGGACCAGATCCTTACAACTTTGTGATGGGCAGCACCTGGGGGTCTGCCTCTGGAACCTTCCTGCCCTGGCCCAGCTCAGTGTGGGTCTGACAGTGACAGCAGCTCCTGGCACAGCTCCTGCTCCCTCCCAGGGCTCCCAGGCCTCCGCTGCGCACCCCGAGGGCAAGGGACTTTGTTTTTAAACTCTCAAGAACATGCACAAGGCAGGGAGAGAGTCAGAACCTATTTCAGGAAGGTGTTCGCGGCAGTCAGGTTAAAATTAGACCGTTTGTTCCTAAAAAGACTGTGCAGGACGACAAGCGTTTGGCAAGAGGCTCTTCAGTGGGGAATGTGACACAGGAAGCGTTTACACTGTTGGCAGTGATGTCACCCTGCTGCCCAGCGTGGCAGGGCCCTGGGAAGCTCTGGGATGGGGCACTGGAACTTGTTCAAGCCACTCTGTATCTGCGGGCAGCCGGGAGAGGAGCAGGGCGTGAGGCAGACGTGTCGACAGGTCCCGCCGCCCGGCACTCCCGGATAAGGGAATCTGGAGCCAGGGCAAAACTGGGATTCTTGCACTATTTGTGAGGGGCTCTTCAGCCTCCTCTTCCTGTCCCTCCCTCCTCTTGCTGCTCCAGGAATTCCTGCCTTCTGAGCTTTCTGCCTTCCACACACGGCCCACCAGCACTTGTGCATCGCAGCCTCGGGCTGGTGGGATCATCAGGGAACAAACTGGTGGGCACGGGGCCTAAAAGCTCAGCCTGGAGGGACAGGACATTTTGTTGCCTCTGGGAAGGTACTTGCTTTGATGCTCAGTGAAGGGGCACCAAGTCAAGCTCTCAGAGGTCTGTTCTGAGGTTTAAAGTACAGTAGTATAATGATTAAGGCTGTGCAAAAAATAGCCCAGAAAGCCACACAGTGTTACAGTTGGGAGGAATAGAAGTGTTAAATGCAGACTTTCTCCTCCAGTGGAAGCTTTCTGGTCACGAGGCAATTACTGAGTACCTACAAAATCTCTCATTCATTCTTGCTGCAAAGCTGCACAGATAACAACCTGGTTTCATACCGCAGGGGAGCATCACACACATTCTGTGCAGGGGAGAAATACAGAGACAAACACTTGCTTAGACAGCAGGCAAGATCCTCAAAGTGATGCACATTTCCACTTCTCAATCCAATACTTAAATATACTTACACTGGCCAATCCTCTCCCCTATAAAATTACAGAATAAAAGACCTAAAAGCAGCTGAGTCTTAGTTTAAATCATCCTGCTCTCAATGCTTGACGCAGGGAAACCAGGAGAGAGATGTACAGAGAGAGAAATGTGCTCTAGCAATTTAGAGAACAGGTCATTTCCAAAACCAGCAGCAAGGCGGCATGAGATCCATGTGAGTGTCAGGTCTGTTTGAAATTTAACAAAGACTTTCTGTCCTGTGGGCAAAATCAGACCTCCATGACCCAGCTCAAAGGTTCATCTTGGCTCTGACTTCAGTGATCAGTCCCGTGCTGGTGGAACCTTGGACCAAAACAAGCCCTCAGCTTTGTAACCCACTGAGTAAGGCCTTTTTTTAAAAAAAAAAATTCTTTAAACTAACTAATCCCATTCTGGTTTGCATAAGTTAAAAAGTAATTGTAGCTATTCAGTCTATGAACCCAAATTTATAATGATTTATTTTTGCAAAGCACTGTTAAATTTTCTAGAAAATGTAGTTTGCTGGTTTTCTGCTACGACCATCTTCCTTCCCTTCCACCCTCCAAAAGAGCCATAGCCATTAATATACACAACTTTCTTCACTGGTAGTTTTGATATGTTTGGAGGCAATTACTGTTCTAGCTGTGATTAGAGACTGGGATCCAGAATTATTTTTAAGCCTCCCAAAGTTAAAGGAAGGTCGGATTTGGAGCAGTCTGGCTGCTCAGGCCCATATTCCCTTTACTCCTTATTGTCTGAGAGCAGCTCTGGTTTATTAGTATGTCATCTAGAGGATTTGCACCCTGATTCACCTCTGCCTCTCACAAACCATCTCTCTGCACTAAAATATCATCATGTGCTAAAGTGTGAAAGATCTCCTTGTCCTATTACACTTGTCAGGTGCACCTGACCTGTCTGGGCCAAAGAATGTTGCTGTATCATATCCCTTCTCTCCTCCATTCATTCTTCCCGTGGCCAATATTTTAGGCCTTCTTGGTCATTCATTTCCTGCTCTGCCCTGGCCTGAGATATGATGTCATGGCTCACAATGGTCTTCACACTTCAACACTACGCAGAAAATGTGCTGCTATCCTCGGGGAGGTGACATGGTAAAACAAATCCTCTTGGTCAAGCAAGGCAGGAGTTATGTGAAGAATCCCCAGTGGGAAAGGGACACTAAAGGCACTTTCTGCCTCTGAGGTTCTGTGGCCTCTATCAGTTGTGCAAAGAGGAGCCACGTTAATGTGCTGGTTTTATCAAAACCCAGTTAAGGGTTTACAGCAGAGACACCTGCTCATAAAAGCAGGTTTTTTCAAAGAGGGGGTTTGAGTGCTCAGATTAAGACCCTTGGGAGGATCCTCCCGTGTTTCAGAAAGCACTGAAGCACTGTTTTCTATAAAAAGCAGATTGCGTGGCTGTATTCTTGCCCTATCTGCCCATTATTGCTTATTCTTGCATAGCTTTCCCATCCACCTTTCAAAGCAGAGCCCATTCTTGGGGGACAGAGTGAGTGGATACACAGCAGAAATTACTCCCAGACGAGGAAGTTCAGATAGACATGGATCAAACTTACTCTTGGGCATTCTGCTTGCTGCAGCAGGGCACAGCAGTGTCACCTGGGCTGTTAGTTCTGGCTGAGGGGGGCATGATCTAGGGCCCCCTTTTTAACAGGCCAGGGAGAAAAGGGAGTCCATTTCCTACAGCCTATCAGGCAGGCACACCTGTAACAGCAAAGAGTTTAGTCCAATATAGGTTGGAAATCTTTCAGGGTTTGGACTGAAACACCCAGAGAGCAGGAGAGAGAACTGAAGCTGTATCTGTGTAGCTGGTCAACAACGACCAGTTTCTTGAATTCTCAATCTGATTGACAGTCTTATTAACCTGAGCAGCAACCTTAGTTTTCTCTTCACTTAGTGAACAGAGGACCTTGGTGAAAAATCCTGTGCATTTCCCCATCCATACAAGCCCATTGGAAGTGTGGGAATGACACAACTTGCCTTTACAAGGAGCGCTTTCGTGAGCTGAAGCTGGCACCACACACCTCCTTTTCAGAGGAGACCTCTGAACCCACACTGTTTTCATCCTGAAGCTCAGTTTAAACTCTGGATGTGCAGTCATTAAACTACCTCGATTTCAGGAATGATTCTTTTGTCCATTGGCACAGCCCCAAGGGCTTCACTTCTCTAGTAGCAATCAGTTGCTTAACTCAACTGTCTTTTCCCCTGTAAATTAAATGAAATCCTGTAATTCTTGAAGGCTCTGCCAGCCCATAGACACTAATCATTTGACTCTCACTTTTACAGACAGAGGAACTGTAAGTAACTTGGAAGAAATTATTGCTTTCCTCAGCATCCACAGGCAGATTTAACTGCCTGCCCCTAACCTGCATCATTTCAGATGGTGTGTTTGGTGTTTGCACTCACACAGGGAAGCAGCCATGGCACTTGGACATCCCCCATTCCATACAGCCAGTCCACCCATTCCTCTTTTGTCCAGACTGCAAAGGCTGGACAGTGCGTCCCAAGGGGAAGTGGTCGAGTCCAAAGTTCTGGGTGACGCTCCTTAGTGACAAATCTATTCCCCCTCATGGCATTCCCACCTCAATGTCACCACAAGGGCACGTGGAGCAGCCCCTGGGGACTCTGTGGGGCCTGATACCCCCGTGCTGAGGCTTTGCAGCAAGTGACTGGTGGGAAAGGCAGGTCCATGGGGTGCCTGATGTGACAGGGGAGGTGTGAATGTGGTGCTGACAGTGGAGTTTATCTCAAGCACGAACACAGGCTCCAGTCCTGTAGCCTGAGCACCCTTATCTCAGCTTTAGCAGTGTTGGTGTTTGAAAGGCTGCTCGCCCATCACGCTGTGCTGAGGAGCAACAGCTAAAATATCCTGCCCCTCTGGCCCACGGCCCTGCCACCCTCCACCACAAAAGGAGGCAGCTATTTCCAGAAGCTTGGCGAACACGGTGAGTATTTTCTGGGAAAACAAAGAAGGGCTGTCAAAGGCAGAACAGTGGGTGATAAGAGCCACCACAGCCACGCTGAGTTCCTGAGAAACAGAGGCTTTGCTAAGCCCTGGATGAGGCTGCATTCCTACCGCAGCAGCTCAGCCTCCTGAGGCAGGAAGGAGCTCTCCTTCTGTTCACACACAGCCTCATGTGCATCCACTGTGGAATTCCAGGAGGGCCTTCCTGGCACAACCAGCCCAACATGAAGGATTTGCCTTCTAATAACAATGCAAGTGTGCTGTTGTGCCTGAACAGGTGAGAAGCACCGCTGAAAAGGACTGTAAATGTTGGCAGGAAGAAAAATAATACACACGTGAATCCCAAACAAAAATCAGGATAGTTTACATCCCTGTTCTCAAAAGCAGGGACCAACCTACACAACTCTCTGGTCAGGCCAAGTCCACATGTCTGAGATGTGCCAAAACCAATGGACAATTGGGATCCTGCTCTGGGAACACAAAATTGAGGTTATGCACAGTACCACTCTCACAGCCTGAACAAAACCTACAGAGTGTTTTTGTGGGCGACAGGCTTTATGTAATGATCATATTTTTAGCTAGCCAGGCTATTTTTAGGTTTATCACCAGTCCATTAGGAGAGGGGAAGTAAACAACCACGGCAACTTCTCGGACAGGTGCCATTTCATTGCTGTAGCTGTTTGGCCATTTCTAGAAATGGCTTCTCCTCCTGCACTCTGCACACTCACCAATGGCATGCAGCAATAAATAGCACAGTGAGAGAGTGTGACCTCTTGCCCCTTGATTTGGCTGCTTGGCCAGCAAACCTTGATCAATGGGCCCTGGTGACACTGCTCTCAGCTATGCCAGGGTGAGCTGGATCACGAAGAAAAACCTGGCAGATGTTACCCCAGACAAAATGCTTAAGAAATTACTTCCCCGCCGCCATCCCTTCTTACAGAAACTTAACATTCTGCAAAATCCACTGTAAGAGTCCAGATCACCACATCTAGTGCTGGAACTAAACTTAGCCACCCACCAGAGCATGTGACACTCAAACTTTTGAATATCAAGCACAAGCCTTCGTATATCACGCACATACCATGTGCCATCCCGAGTCATAACCACTCACACACACTTCCATGGCTCCTAGAGCCTAATCCCTGCAAAAGAGTCGCTCAGCCCCTTCCCACACTGCCTGTACCATGTCCTTGATTCCGAAGTGATCGTTTTATCAAAACCTCTGCGTCTGATCCTTGAAGCAGAACTTGCTCCGACCGAACTTGAGGCACGTTCTGCACTCACCAGGAGAGGTCCCCACACACCTCAATAACGAAGTGAAAGGCCAGGTGGGATCTCAGAGGAGCGACCTTCTAGTTTTGCTGGGGAAATGTCCCTCAGCTCAAACCACCTGGGGATATGTCTCGTCCATGCTGCCCACGAGCGGTTCTCTTTCTGCCTCCTGTCAGAGGTTATGATCTGCAGACTGACACTGCAGCCTTTCTCCTTGCAGCTGCCAGTTAGTTGTGTGCTTCACAAAAAATTCCTTCAGCTGAGGCCCAACTTGCTCCCTCTGAGAGTCCAGCATTTCTGTAGTAAGGCAATAATACATAGATCAATTAGATCTCAGTCCAAACACCAAAGGTATCTCATTCAACACAGAGAATAAAAGACTCGGATTCTGGACAGTTTAGGGCAAGATCAGTCTAAGAATTCCTGAGACCCCACTTAAAGATTATGGGGGAGCAAATTGGCTGCCACAGAACTAAAAAGACCTACATGGTTTAAACCCAGGCACAGCTAATTGATGTTTCCAGCTGCACTGTGAATACCTACACCTTGACCGTGTAGACATTCCCACCTTTCTGAAACAACTGGGAAGTAAGATGCTGTTCATCTGGATAGGGGTGAAACTTAGCCAAAAATAGAGTTTCAGGTGAGATTTATGGAACATGAGCACTTCTTTAAGGCTCTGCCTCTCACCAGGACTGGAACTCCTGTGCCGTTGCTCTGAACTCCTCAGCTTGTTTCTTGTTTGTTCCAGGATCTGCTTTATTGGGTCTCCCCTCCCTCACTGCTGCTTCCTTTCTGGGCTTCATTACCACCAGAATAATGCGATTAATGTGCCTAATAAACTTGATATTAAAATTATGCCACCAATACCCAATGCTCCAGAACCACCTACAGCCTGTTACTAAACACCAGCCTGCTGCCCTCCTTGTCCTCTTGGCCCCTTCTTGTCCCACAGGGCTACAGAGGAAAACATCCCCTCTTCAGCCCATCAAAGAGATCAGTGGGCATTAATTAGTGAGCTCAGTGTCTGGGCTCAGTCTCTTCTCTGTAGAGATCCCCCCGTGCCCCCTCCTGCTGCAGGACCCTCCTGTGTGAGAAAACAGAGCTCCTGCAGCCCGACAATTCCCACCAGGCCTGGGCTTGGGATGCTGCTGTGCACTGAGCCTTGCCCAGCTCAGCTCCAGACCACTTGGGAGAGGACAAGGGAGGGGGACAACCGGGCAGATGCTTGGAGACCACAGTTAAATGTTAACGTCTCCTAATGAGGGGCCCCCGGTGCCGGCTTCCATCACGGACTTGGCGATCCCACTGTGAGGGAAGCTCTACAAACACGTCCCTGCCCTTTCAGCCGGCTGCAGTGAGCCAGGGAATGTTGGCCTGAGCAGCTGGGAAGGAGAAGGAGGCTGAAGGGGTCCCTGAGCTGGGAAGGAGGAGGATGAGTTGCTGCAGCAGTGCTCTAACGATACCTGTCTAAGCAGGCCATGCACCATCAACTTCAGAGCTCGGCTTCCTCACGGCAGCCTGGAGAGATGAGGCAGATACATCTCCAGAGGAACAGTTTGTTCTGACTCTACTATTTTAATCAGACCTCTACCCATACAGGAGAAATATCTCAGTAAGCTGGGAAACAATTTACTGTAGGAGACGAGCAACACACACCAACCTGTCGCCTTCTTGATACTTCTGTCCACCCCTTATGCAGGATTTGCCATAAAAAGGAACACCCAAACCACTTCAGAGAGGGGCACAAACCTGTTTCCTGCCTTCTAAAAGTTTTCTATTGTCCTCAGGGGTTCCTCCCTTCTTTATAGACTGAAGTTTGTGCTGAAGCCTCCATCTTAACTGCACCACCCTAAAGGCAAATATTGAAATCCTGAGAGGATGTTTTCTCTTCCTAACTCCTTCTTGCCACTGCACCAAACCTGATCTGAACCCAGGTGCTGACTACCTGAACTGAAGCTGCCCTCCTTGGCTGGATTATGCAGCACTCTCTGAAACGCGCTCCCATGGTGGGGGTCGTGGTTTGGCAGATGGAAAACCCTCTTGTTGTGCTCACAGACAACACCCAGCTGCAATGCATTAGGAGGAGAGGCAGTGACACCAATTGCAACAGGGAAAATTCCAAGTAGATATTAGGAAATCGTTGCTTCTTAAAGATTCTCAAAATTCAACTTGACAAGGCACTGAGAAACTTCATCTAAGTTGGCTCTGCTTTTAGCACAAGATTGCACCACAGACCTCTGAAAGTCCTTTCCAACCTTAGTTATTCTGACTTTCCCAGCACAGTCAGAGGGGAGGACTGTGCTGGTGTATGTGTGTCCAACAGCAACCAGAGAGAAATCAGCGGTACCCCGAAACAAGTTCAGAGATCTGGATGTCAAGAAGATTTATTATCTACATCTATGCAGACCTGTGGCAAGCCAATCAAACCACCAAAACAACCCTGGGCTTTTGCAGAGGAGAAGAGACAACCCTGAAACTGCCCTGGCCTTCTCTCGCTGTCCTGTCACATTGCAAAGTACACACCTCGAACATCTTGGAATGATGATTTCATTTTCTAGGACTCATATCAAATGTGGTTTTAATCAACATCAACAATAAAAAAAAAATCCCCAAAACACAATAACATCAGACCTCCCTCTCTGTTACAGAGGGATGTTTGTAAGCCATCTCCTTACAATACACATTTCCAGAGACACTTGGCAACTGTGTCTCAAACTGATCTGCACAGGAAAAAACATTGAAAATTTTAAACCCAACTGGCACATCACAGAATTATTTTTTCCAAGCCTTCAGGACCAACAAGTTGGTACTGAAAACTGGCTTCCAAGGTTTCAGTAACTCAAATATCAGATGAAAAATGCCAGATGGTCCTTAATTTCCATTTCTTCCATACGGATCCAGTTCAATGGTCTTTAACTTTGAGCATCACACGTGTGCAAAAATGCCACAAAAGGTCAAGATGTATCACTGCACATTCAGGAACATTTCAGTTTCTCAGTGGGGCCAAATATCAAGCCTCTGCTTCCTTTCAGACTGATTTCAGATTTAATACAAATTGTGTCTAACAGACTGAGAGAGAACACATAAAGGAAATGTTTTAAGCTGGATCATGGGAAAGACGAATTTCTTCCTCAGTTTAAATCTTGTCGAAGCTTTCTTTGCACGTCAGCCTTGTTTCAGCTACACTCACGTCACTCAGGCAAATAACTAATGCAACTCATTATATTTTTAAGGCTTTGATTTCTATTCTTCTCCAAATCACACTCTTTCAGCTCATAAGTCAATAACATCATATTATGTGTTATTTTATTGTATTATAATCTCATTATATAATAACACTGAGTTCTTACACAGGCTGTTTTCTGAGACCCCCATCCCTCTGGTTGGGTGTTTCACAGGAGCCCAGTGAAGGTGTCGTGGGTACAATTCCCTTCCTGTCTCACTTTGTATTTCTCGGGAATTATTTTTCTCCGGATGAAAAGGAAAGGTTTAGCAGTGAGCCCGAGGAACTCTGAGCTGAGCACACTGACAAACAGCAGTGGCACAGGACAGCAGCCTGCAGAGCCTTCCAGATGCACAGCAACAGAATGATGCTGCATTGCCCAAGTGTAAAATGCTCCTTTCATTCACCATCAGAAAAGAGAACTATTTCCTCCCTCTTCCTCCTCCTCCTCCTTCTCCTCCTCCTCCTCCTCCTCCTCCTGGGAGGATGAAAACAGGTCAGAACCTCAAACCAATCCTTGCACTAGCAGGAACTCAAAAGGTGGCCTTGGGAGGGATTGGAGGAAGATATAAATGCTGATAGCTGGAGACACAGAGCAACACTGAACTGGAGAGACTCGAGGGAAGGAGGAATCAGAGACACCAAAACAAGAACATGAACCTGAAACTTCTCTTTTGCCCTGGATTCCTTCTGCTGCTCATTGTCAGTCAAAACCAGGCAGGGGCCAGGTCCATCTCCAGCTTACAGGTAAGTGACTGGCTGCTCAACAGAGCAGAGAGAAGCTGATGGTTCTTTAGGAATTAGACACTTCAGATGAACTCTGTTTCTTCCAACCCCAGCTAAAGCAGCAGGAGAAACTCAAGACAGGTGTCAGCAGGAACCCCGAGGTGGGCAGGCACAGTTATTAAACAGGGGGAAACGAAAGTCACTGATTACTGGATTTAAGTTTCTGATCACATGAGGCAGTTGAAAAGAAAATGTTTTGCTTTTTTTTTTTTCTTCTGGGGTCGGTTTGGGGGTTGGAGATGCAGGGTCACCCTGTGACTGAGTAAAACAGTGAACTTTTGGAGCGAAAGGAATCATCCTGGAAGGACTGTGATCTCAAGCCCTAGAGCAGTCACCTGCATGCTCCTCCCTGAATTCCCTGGTTTCGGCTGGAAGAGGAATTACGGGGTTGTACCTGCAGGATCTCCTCCTCAGCTCCGTGGTGCAGCAATGCAGCCCCTGCTTGGGAGTCCCAGAGGTGGAACATAAGAAAAAGGGGAAGTGTATATGTCTGGCTGTGTGTATTTGTGTGTGCAGCAATTCCAAGTCAGCAGGAAAACACATTTCATCTACTGGACTAGGGATTGCCAAATATGCCAAATATGAACTAACCTCCCAGTCTGTAAAGAAATATTTAATATAACACTTCAGCACCAATTTCAGCATGTTATTGCTTTGATTCTTTTATTATTCCAATATATAAACCATTTTTTTTCTTGTTCCTTATACACTTCACCAAGGCTCTTTTCATCATTTCTCACAATTTGTCCCATACCCCAGCTCCAGGAAAGGATTAAACGGCAGTCTGCCAGCTCAGAACTATAGGATTCACCAAGAGCATATAACCTGAGAGCACCTTGAGAGAGCATTCAGAGTTAGCTCAGAGAAGCTTTGTGAGCCAGAAGAAAGTAAAGATAACCATCATCAGCTTCAGAAACCACTTCAGTACTTTCATCCTTTGATAAATGTTAAAAATAAATGTCCTCAAACTTAGTGCTGAGTGTGGCTTATATGAAAATAATGACAATTTCCAGAATCCTTCATTCTCCTCCCTCTTCACCTTCCACCGTTGCCTTTTTCCAGAGTCTCTCCAAACTGTTGGATGAAGACCTGGAGCATCCCCTGGTCTCAGAAGAGAGGGGCCATGAGCAAGATGAGCTGATCCCAGGAGGTGTCTTTGACCAGGAAGACCCCGAACTCCAGTGGCTCCAGAACACCGGGGAGCAGCCGCAGGACGTGTCCGTGGGGGACAGCGCAATCCAGAGATTCTTCAGCGACCTCCTGAGTTTGTCCCGGAGATACCGAGGCAGAGGCAAAAAGGGCTTCCCCAGGGGCTGTTTTGGGGTCAGGCTGGACAGAATTGGGTCCCTGAGTGGCCTGGGCTGCTGACTCAGCACCACGGTAAGAGAAAGCCAGAGGCAGGTCTCTGTGTGTATGCAACCTGCAGAAGAGCAGAGTTTGTTCAGCTTTGATGAAACGGTGCCTTAAAGTAACTTTTGCCCTTCTGTCACAAATACATTTCATTATTTTACCCTCCTCAGAATTCACTGCCATCAGATATATACTTAAAATCTCTGATGGTCACACCTCTTTTCGTCAGGCTTCACCCTTCCTCCACGTCAGCTGTGTGCATTTCGCCTTCTCACAGCAGCCAGTTCAGAGAGGTTTTTCACCAGCTCCCCAGGGATATTCGTTTCAATCCAAGGAAACTCTGAGTAGAACAGTGGGGCTGAACCTGGCCCTAGAACTGTAAAAACTCAGTTAATTTCCATGTGTGAGATCCTGCACATTTCTCTTTCTTTCATTTATTTGTTCCTCTGCTTTCTTGACAGGACTGGCTTTGAGGTTTCAATGGACCTGTTGCCTTTCAGTGGGATATTCAGCTCCTTTTCATATTGGTTCCACCATCTGCTACACGATGTACTGAGCAACTTGCACCCACTTCCCCCCTGAATTACCTGGCCAACAGAACACACCTTTGCTGTACTGCCTATTTGTGTCAGAGTGATTATGTGTGAACATCTCTCTGAAATTTAGTTATAAAAAGCCACATTTGTACTGTTTGTGTACTAAATGTGTAAATAAACAAGTCTCATTTTGTCAGAGGTAATGAACTGTTTTCCATAATCCAGTGAATTTGCTTCGAGCCTTTGCTGTGATTCTCTCATGTGTCATTCCTGAAACAGAGCCCCAGTTTGCACTTAGACACAATCCACTGGAATTCAGGAGCATTTCAGGGGGCTGTTGTCTGGTAATCAGAAATCAGGACACAGGGAGCCCCAAGTCTTTGCCCCACAGTTTGAACTAAGGGCAGCTCTCTGAGGTGGCATCAGTAGAAAGCAGTGACTCTGCATTTAGATCTGCCACTGACAGAGGAGAACAACTGTTTCTTCCTATTATGTCCTATTTAAAGATATAAAACAAAACCAAAAAATAATATTGGCCTTCTTTGAAGGAAGTCCAAGGGCACCCTACTCTTCCATAGGCAGATCCAGGTACTTCAAAGCACTGAGCAGAAAATTCAAAAAATGTATCCTGAAGGCTTTTCTTGTTAACAGTTTTGATTAGGTCTTATGCTGTTTGCTACTTAATCTGTTTAACTTTAATAACAAAGCAGCAACAACACTGAAAATGCCCTGAACAGACACTCAGTGGAATTTACATAGACACCCCTGAATATAGGCTCTCCAGCAATGGATTGTATAACAAATATAATACATATTTCACATAATGCAACGAATTTATTATACTCTGTGTTGTCTTTCCTAAGCAAAAATCACAATAAAATTAAGGATTTCACCAGTCAGATGAAGACTTAAAGTCAGGAATGGAAGATGGAAGAACAAAGCAGTTTTCACCATAATTCCATATCAATAAATAGACTATACGTGGCTTAAAACTAACAATTTACTTTGGCTAAGAAGAAGCAGACCTCCTTACTCCTGAGGAACCAGTATCTTGGGACAGTTGCTAATGGGAAGGTTACGGCCCCCTTCCTACTAACCCTGAGTCTAAAGCTTGCTCCCAGCTCTCAGTAACCCTCAGAGCAGCTACATTCTCACAGACATAAAAGCTTCCTCATGTTGAAATTTCGATGAAAATCCAATGAAGGGTAAGTGCTACTGGAGTTTGTTTCCTGAACATCCTCAGCTTGTTTCCAAACTCAGCTACATTAACGTAAACTGTGGGTCATTGAAATTATTTGCAGGAAAATAACAGGAGTCAGGGGAGTTTGAAGTCCGAGCTGTGAGCACTTGTGAACAGAATCCTGCAGAAGATGAACAAGAAACAGATAAGAGCTGCAATTATAGAGGCCGAGCTGGTAATGTGCCATCCCATCACCTGGCATTTTGTGGGAACATTTTAAAAAGCCACTTTTCAGAAAGCAAGAACAATTTATTTCACATAAAAGGCTCCATAATTAGATCCTCAGGACTGAAGCCAAGTGTGTTTGTACTTTAGGTAATTTGCTGAGTTCTATTAGCATTTCAATAATCAAAGCTAAGCTTTGAAGTGAGGATGCCAGTCAGATGAGGGAAGCTCATCTCTGGCTGTGCCATTTCCATCTCCACTGAGCAGCAGTTCATGAATTTACAGACCAGGATTACAGAAGTGGCTGAGGAGAAAAGCCTCCAATAAAACTGCTCCTACACAGAAAGAAACATAGACATATCTTTCTCAAATGTGTCTGCTTTTGGGGAACCCGATTATAAGTGATGTTAGGCAGCAGTCGAGATCTGGTCTCATCCAAGACTCATTTCTGGCTAGTTTATTATTAGAGGGCTAAATTGTATTTATTCCACTTGGTCATCACACAGATCCTGTACACTTTCACTGCTTTATTCCTCTCCATTCCTGTCTGCCTGTAGTACACACAAAATCGAGGTTGATTCACATCCTCTCCCATGTCTGCTCTTATTCTGTATCAACATAACACTTCCACCTGGCGTGAGCTTCCTTCATTCGCGTTCCCTGCCTTCACAACACACCCCTCATTTCTCCGTCAGGTTCTTCTTTGCTCTGATGCCTTAAACAAAACCACCTGGGGCTCCGTCCCGCCGGGGCGCCGCGGCAGGAGCTGGGATCCATATCCCCCTTCTCCTTCCCTCTGCAGCACCTCCCGGAGGCGCTGGGGCAGCTCCGGGAGGAGGACGGGGAGCCGGGCCGGGAGGACCAGCCTGTGGCCGGGGCTGAGGGCGGCGGCTCCGAGCGGCAGCTCCCGGGGCTGGGGACCCCTGTGAGAGGCAGAGCCGATGAGGGGCCTCCCGTCCTCCCTCCGACCGGGGCACTTCTCCGGCTGCCTTGGGGCGAGCTTGGAGAGGCCGGGCGCGCAGCCGGGGCTGGGATGCAGCCGGCTCCGAGCCGCGGGTGCGGCGGCGGAGCGGGGCAGGAGCGGCCGCTGTCCCCGGCTGAAGGCTCGGAGCGGCTCCCCCGCAGCTCTCTGCCCTCCTCTCCCAGGTTGTTCTGGAGGAGAAGGAGAAGCTGGAGCCTGGACCGGCTCCCAAGCCCTTCCTGAGCCTCCAGGCCGGTGTGCAGCAGCCGGACAGCCCGGCTGCCCCCGGACCTGCGGCAGAGGGGTGCGGAGCAATAAACTTTTGTACAAAGCCTGCATTGCTTTTTCCAAGTGGTGGTATTTTTTGTTTTTGTTGGTTTTTTTTTTTTCCCCCCCAGTCATGGCTTAGCACACGGTCAGAAGATACAGAAGCCCTCTCCAGAGCGCTCTTCTCCCTCTGCCCTAAGGGCTCGGTCCCGACCCTGGCCAGAGCACCCCACGCGGTCTGCACAAGCCTCCGCGGAGGGTCGCAGCAGCAGGAAGGATGGGGGTTGCATCCTTCCAGGACGATGATCAGTCCCGTGACCCTCCACGCTGCGCTGAAGAGGTAGTGCCAGGCACCGCTGCCAGCTCCGGGACCGCGGCAGGGAGCCGGGATGCCTTTCCCGAGGGCTTCACGGCTGCTGGCAGGGAACGCTCCCAGGAGATGGGCGCCGGAGTCGGGGTTAATTCCAGGTGGTGTCCTACGCGCAGCCCTGTGCCAGGGGTACCAGCGCCAGGTTTGGCACGGAGCGGCACCTCAGAGGGGGCCGCTGAGGACAGAGGGGCTCCTGCGCTTTAAAAATACGTTTGGCTGCGGACGAAGGGCTGCCAGGGCTTCAGCACCCGGGACAGACGCCAGTCCCCCGCACGCCGGCCGCCGGCACCGCCAGGCTCTGCCGGGCTCTGCCGGGCTGCCCCCGTCTGCCCGGAGCTCCCTGCTGCCCGCACTGAGCCTGGAGAGTCCAGCAAAGAAAGGGGCAGCCGCCACACAGAGAGAATACATCCAGGTCACCGGGAGAAAAAATTCCTGTTTGGGATGAAAATGAATTTTCCCCCCTTGGAAAAAGTGAGGCACCACTTAACTGTCTTAAGTGCAGTACGGCAGCTCTGGACATTTTTAGATTTCCCTTTTTATTCTCACACTGCCTCATCTCTTAATTTCCTTCTCATTCTAACCAAACTGTAGGGAAACAAAGCTTGGGTGGGGCATGGTATAGTTTTGTCAAAGGGTTTAATCACAGGGAGATGAAAGGAATCCAAATCCAGCCTCTTCCTCAGAACAAAGGCTGCTACAAAGGCTCTTTACAGTCAGCTCACTTTTCAGCCGCAAAACGGGAGTAGGAGAATGGACATCGCGGGAGGGACGCGCGGCAGGTCGGGGCAGCACTTAGGACAGGTTTATCAGCAGAAGGAATCCTCCTGGCACCACCCCCAGGCTTACAGTCCTCAGCCTTACAGGGCTGAAAAACAAGGGCGTAGAATTATCCTGCCGGGGAAGGGGCAATGTGACCCTCAGCTGAGCTCTGCCCATCCTCCTCCTCCTCCTCCTCGCAGGGATCCTCTCCCGGGCTGCAGCAGCACCTTTGGGGCTCCCCCTCTCTGCTCTGAGCAACCAGAGCTGCTCTAACGGAGCGTCATGGCCCCACACCTCCCGCCCCATACCCTGCGGGGCTGAGAAAACGTGCCAGCTTCCCAACCCTAAAACCAGTCACGTCAAGCCTTTTATAAGAACCTGCTGCCCTGTTAAGGCTCCTGACAGGGCTTTGCCTGGGGAAATGCCCACCTGAGCACAGGCAGTGCCTGGATCCCGACTGTCCATCGCTGGGCTATAAAGCCTTTTCACATTCATCTGACCAGGGTGATGACACTGAGATAACACAAACAACCAACCAAACAAACGAGTTTTAGAGCTCCAGCAATGATGAGCTGTTCTGACATTTTACTGCACAAAAAAAGCCCCCACAAAGCAAAGCTCAGAGCAAGTGACAAAATGTTTCTGTGCAGAGACAGCACTAGAGATTATGAAGTGTGTGTGTTTGCGCGTGTGTGAAAGGAAAGAAACAAAAAAATACAGCAATAACAGATCTTAATTATCTTAAATTGGACATCGGATATTAATGAATAATTCTGGTTTATCTTCTCACAGTTTTGCAGTTTACAAAACCAAGGCACACCTCGGTGTAAACAAACACATACGCACACCAAGAGCAGCAGGAAGAGAATGATTGTAACTAATTAGTGAATTATACAGACACTGCATCATGGAGTGTTAATTAAAAATAATAAAAAAAGAAGCTATCAGGATCTTAGCTCTTAATAGGACAAAGCGTGTTGGGGATAATACAAAAAATCAAGCATTTCCTCCATATACTGAAAAAAGAAAGCATGGAGGAAAAATAGAGAAAGTTGTTATAATAAAGGGTTTCATCAGAACACACACAGAGTTGGGCTGAATTCAGACTATATTAGGAAAAAGTAGCATCTGAGCATGACTCCACAACCTTGGGAATGTCCTTTCCAGTATAATTTTGGTAGCTGGTCATGTGAGCAGTATGTCCACATGTTTGTACACAAACACCATGTTAAAACATTTAAGACATGAGAAATATTTTATCATTGTTTTATTATTTAGAAACTAATCAGGAGATCCTTTCAAGATCTATGTTCATATGAAAAGTCAGCACATTCATTCTTGTTTCAATTTAAAATAAAAAGAAACAGGAAAATGTGGAGCAAACGGTGTGCTTCACAATTTAGAGCTCTTGGACCTCCGTAAAAAAAGATTTACTTTTAGTTGCGCTACATGCACAAAGACAACAATGGAAGAGGAATTTGCAGCAAATCTGTATTTCATTTAAGAACAGGCAGTTTTTGGCTAATTTTAAAAACTTCAGCACTCAAATAAATAAATACTTTTTGATTTTAATATATTAAACTGAAGATTTCATTTTAACCCCCGTTTAAACACATATAGGCACAAATTCACCCATTCTTCCTTGGGAGCAGATTCTGATTCCTTTCTGAATAACACCAAAAGCCGTCTATTGAAATGTCTCATCGAGCAAGTTTCTTTCTTGTATGAGGGTGCAAGAAGATTATTCCTGTATCTGGTCATCTGGCCTTCCAGTTTTATTGCTGTAGGGTCAAGCCTTACCATCGATGTTCCTAGAAATCCCATTATTTACAGGTTTGGCTGTTAACAGGGACAGTGTTTTCAGCGGTGGGGGCCGGAGGCACTCGCTGTCCCCACAGAGTCAGTCCTTGCTGAGGTGCAGATCGAGGTGCTGCCGCTGTTGGTAACACACAGACAAAAAGCCTCAACGGTGATATCACCTCAACAGCACCGGGAAAAGAGAAGTTGGCCCAAATCTGGGCTTTTCAGCACACTCCGTGGTATGTGACGGCCGCACATATTCCATATATAGAAGGGAAGTCTGCATGATGCTGTGTCCTAAAAGTAGATTTATCTTCAGCCTTTACTCTTCACCAACTACTCATCCGACAAACCTTCTGTTTTCCCTGTAAAAAGTTATTTCTCTACGGAAATCTTCTAACTGAGCGGAGTTTAGAGCGGTTTCGGGATTGTTTCCCATCTCCGTAAATCTGACCATTCTTGAAAGAAAATTGCTAAGAATTTCCAACTGGACCGTGTAATCACAGCCCTGGTATCAAGAGGAGGGGGAGTGACATGAAATCACTGACTTGTGACATACATTCCTCAGCAACGGGCTGCTGCCTAATGACAGCTAATAAAGGGAATCTTCCCTTGACAGAGCTGCATGCCTGCAGCGGGACTGGAATGTGCCCAAGATAAACCCCCTGATAACCCAGGAAGCAGAGATCACACCCAAAGAGTATAAAAGACGAGCTTCGGAAGAGAGAGGACAGGACAAGGAAGAGAGAGACCTGAAGGGACACCTCAGAAGAGACAGCTTGAACTTCGCTATTCCCAACAAACTCGGCGCCATGGACACTAAAGGCTCATTTTCCTGTGGCTTCCTCTTGCTGCTGCTCATCCAGCTCCAGTCCAGCAGAGCCAACCCCATCTACAGCCTCAGCCCTGCCAAAGAACTGGCCAGCATGGAGGTGAGGAGTCTCTCTCTTCTCAAAGTTAAACTTTGGGGGTGCTCAGCAGAGTGTGAGGTGGTGCTTTGCCTTCCCTTTGCATGATCAAACAGCAATGGCCACATTGGCCATCACATGCCGGGGGACAAAGCCTCAGCTCTTCAGGGGGGCTCAGAGAAGCTCTGTAGGGCAATATCCTCCTGTGCTGGGTTCACCTGAGCTCCTGGGCAGCACTGGGAATTAAAATTGTGATGCTGTGCGATGTCTGCTTTGGGTTTTTGGTTCTTTTTCTCTTAAAGATCCATCTCCTTGGGAGCAAAGCTCCAGAGAGGGAAAAAAAATCATCAGAGTAGCTCTATAAGAACAAACAGAAAACGTTGGGGTGGGCTCCTCTCTACCCCACTAAAGGGCAGGAGCAGTGAGGCAAGGCAGACATAGGGCTCTGGCTTTGCGAATTTGAGAGATTTTTTGTATGGATGGGAGGAGATGAGGAGGTAAAGTGGAGCACCCAACTTTTAGAAATGTTGCTAGAGGAATATTATAATTATTTAGCATGGCTCATCCAGGAAAGCTTCCAGAGCTATGGAATTACCAAGTGCAAACTTTAATAAATGACAGAGAACATCCATTGCTGCAGCACAACACAAGCTTAAGACTCAGTCTTGCAAGATGGAATCTGAAAGCTCAAACCTTTGCTTGGCCTGGTACCAGTGACCAGCTTCTCACAGCTGTTCTCAGGGCCTGAGAACAAACTCCCTGAGATATTGGGACAGTGTCAGCCGTAGCTAAAACCACCCTGTGCCTCTGGGCTCTTTCCAGTAGCCAAGAAGAGCGGCTTCCAAATCCATTTACTGTCAGGCAAGCCATGAGGCTCACTCCTCTCTATGCTACCCCCAGAGATGGGCAATTTGGTTCCCCTAATTGGTTGAGCTGCCCTTGAGAAGGTTATCTGATCCTGTCACACAAAGCTGTACAAATTACAGAGAATGGTACCCAGGAAGCAATCACGCAGCAGGCATTAATTTAGCACACAGGTATTTTTGCAGAGCTGTGTGTTACTTTAAGGAGCAGCAATCCTGTAACCCCTGGGGCAGATATTAGTGAAAACAACAAGATTCTGCAAGTGATGTCCATTGAAATAGCCAGGGGTGACAAAGCAGCAACTTCTGAGGACATGGCTATGGATCCAAAGGTTCTCTGAGGCTGTACCACTGCTGGGCCGAGTGGTGGCTCCCTGTGCAACTCAGACCCGGGGCTTTTTTTCCTCGGTCAAGAGTTGTAATCTTGCCAGTAAGACACACTTGGTGTCAAGCAGCTTCATTCAGCTCACAGCTGTATCTTCCCATAGATGGAATTGCTGTGAACAGGGACTTATGCAGAGGACAGAGCTCAAGGACCTGGGGTCCAACCTGAAAGTCTCCCTCGGGCCGCCTATGGGACTACTGATGAATGCAGAATGGGATGACTGCAAGAGTTAGCAAATGACCCCAAAACTAGGAGTTTCATGACGTTAATCCTTCTCTTACAGGCTCTGCTGGAGAGGCTGGAGGATAAGTTTGCAATGATTGAAGCCCTGGAATCCAACCCTGACCTGCAAGAACCCAAACCCCAGGAGGAGATCAGCCCGGAACTCGGCGATGACAGCGAGGACCAGAAGGCTGAGCCCAGGCTGGTACCCAACACCCCCCTGTCCTACAGGGACCCCTTCCTCAAGAGGCTGAGGGGGCTGCAGATGCCCAGGATGATGAGAGATTCCGGGTGCTTCGGGAGGAGGATCGATCGGATCGGTTCCCTCAGCGGCATGGGCTGCAATGGTGAGTCCTGCCGGGGCCACTTCACTCTGTCTGCGCCGTGACAGGGGAGGAGCAGCCCTTTAAATCTTTAAGACACAGTTCGAGAAAGGAGTTAATTTTAGCCTGGTATTTAAGCCAGTATTGGTTTTTCAAAAACACTGTTGACAACAGTGGCACAGACTGAAACAGAAACAGATTTTAGTAACATTTATTTCATGTTTGGTTTGCAGGTTCCCGGAGGAATTAGGATCAACCTCCCTATTCCCTACTCTGAAGAATGCTTTACAGTACCTGTTCCTCCCAAGATGAAAGCCAGATGCTTTCCAAGCTCCTCAACAGAAAGTTATTCCTATTTTTATTTATTTATTTATTTATTTATTTGATGTTTTTTTTAAAGAACATTTCTTGCTCTAGCACCAAGAGACCATCTTTAAATAAAACTAACACGTTAGACATCTATGCTGGACCTCTCTCCTGTCTGTTGCATTAAATTTTCTTGTATTTTCCTTAAGTCAAAATCCTAAGTTTTATTGGTGTTCTGGTACCTACAAGGTTGGATCTTACACGAGATAGAGAAAGTATAAACTTAGTAGAAACTAAAATGAGTTTTTCACTAGAGTTTTTCCATCTGCACGAAGAAATTAGAACAGATTAGCAGGAAAAGAAAGCTTGTTCCACACTGAAAGACCAACATATATAGACAGGGTTTCAGTAACAAGAGAGTCCTTTTGCTGGCTTAGATTATTCAGTCACAAATTTACACAAAATTTACACAGAAAGAAGTAAGAAAAAGCATAACACTCCGCAAGTTTCACAATAACCAGAGGGAGGAAAGGGAATTCATTGTATTTGCTTTCTAGCATTGGCCAAATAAAGGTTATGAGCATCAACAGAAAGATACATCAGTAACTGTGTCTTGTCTCACTCTGCACGTGGCTGAGGTGCTGATTCCCAGCATTTCTTGAAGGATTCCTTGAATAATTCTTGAATATTCCTCGTGAGAGGGCAGGTGGGATCACTCCAATTACAAAGCAGCTTATACAGAACATTTATCACTTTCTGGGAAGAGCCTCTCACAAAGCTGTTCTGACAGGGCTGATGGGAACACTGCAAGGCTGATTAAGGTTTATTTAACCTCTGTTAAGTCAGATTTCACACTCAGGAGCTGAATTTGACCCAAAACATATTCTCCCCACAACAAAGAAGGTGATATTGCCAAGAGCACATTCAGTCATCATCCCAAGGACCAAACAGCTCGGAATCCCGTCAGCCCCAACAATGGCATCGAGCCCAGCCCAACACAACTGTCCTGTGACTGCACACACTGCTGGGAACTGGGCTATTTTGAGCACCTCATGAGCCTCATTCCCAGAATCTCAGTCCATTCCCAGGTGCTGGAGTAGCCTGGGAAGCTTGTTCAGGGCCTGAGAAGGCAGCACAGGACAGACTCAACCAGAAAGTCCCATTCTGATTTTGCTTATGCAAATGCACAGGGAGAGAGGGGCAGCGCCTGGCCAGGACAGGCTGTGGGAGGCAGATGTTCCAGAGCTGGGGCAGCTGCTCACAAAGGCTCTCAGGGACCACAGCTACGGGGAAAGGGAAAATCCGAGTGCACACCACCCCTGTTCACAGCTCAGGCTGCTGCACCCCTTGAACAGGGCTCATGCCACACACATTTCCGACAAGCCGCCCTCCCAGTCCCTCCCTGCACTGCTGGCACGGCCTCTGGGAGGGACCCGGGTGCTCCCTGCCACGCTGGGCCTCGTGATTCTTCCCTAGGGAGGAAGAATAGAAGTCTAATCTGGGGGGATCATTTTGCTCCACTCCAACAGGAAACCACACCTAGTGTGGTACAAATCACACATCAGAGCCCCTCCTTCCAGCAGTGGCAGCTAAAGGTAAAATGCTCCGTGCAATAGTGTCCACACAGGTTTCGCTGTCCGGGGAATAAATTCCCAGCAGCTTCCATGAGACACCTCTGCCAGTGAAAGCTACAGTGACTTTGCATTTACTCAGAGGCAGTTTCACAGATCAAGGGGGTGTGAAGCCACCCTTTGGGGAGCCTTTGTGGGGACAATAGGGCTTCGTCTTCTCAAACAGGCTTTCCAAACACACCTGTTTCCCACTGCAGCAAGATGGGAACACACAGGTGGGTCCCTCCACACCAGCAATGGGCAACAGCCTGACTTCCCCTGTGCTGCTGTCAGGGGAAGTAAAAACAACCCACTTACTCTAACAATAACAATTCTTGCTGGAACTGAATTTTACCCGGTCAAGCAAAACTTGCACAGACACTGTAAATTGTCCCTCCCTATCAGCCCCTCAGGGCACAAAACTCTAATTAGTTCAGTGGAACGTGCTAAAAATGGCAAGAAGAGTCGATGCTGCCTGACCCAAAGCCAGGTGGGTCCAGCATTAACAGCAAGCCAGTTCCTGGTGGAAAAAGTCTGTATTGGCTGGCAGACAGTAAGTTAATGGACCCTGGGGCCTGGGAGAACCTCGTTGAGGGTAAGCAATCGAGGAAAAAAGCACCTCTGACTGGATTTTTACTGCTGCTCCCATAAACACACTGAGCTGTAAAGCTCCCTCAGGGAAATCCCACAGCCAGGTCAGAACAGGGCTGCACACAGCAACAGGCACAGGGAAAAGCTGAATGAGGGGAACTGGGCACTGCTCAGCTCTGCAGGCAAAGAGCATCACCCCCAAGAATGGGCAAAGCCACCACTGCTGATGTGAGGGCTGCATCAGAGAGAGCAGAGAACAGCCTTGGGAACAGCCATCCTACAACTGAAGAAATACCCCAGTGGGATCAGACAAGGACCAGGCTCACACCCTCCGCCCGGCTCTGATGACATTTGCCACCTCCTGCCATGCCAGAACTTCATTCCCACTTCCTAACAGCTCCTGGCAGAACCCCTGATGGGCAGTGCATAATTCATCAGCTTTCTGTCCTTTGAGCTCTGAAACCCAGCAATTCCACCAGCATGTCCACACACTCTGTAAGGCACGAGCCTTGGTTGGAAAAGTGGTTTGCTTGGCATGGGCTTTATTTGCAAACTGAATGTGATGGTTTCTTTGCCACTCAGACACTGCACTATCCCTTTCCAGCTCCCCTCTAGATGAAATGCTTCACTGGAACCCAAGTCTGCAGACAAGAACGCCAAGTGGAGCTGTCAGCACTGCTTTGTTTCTCTAAGAAATCGTATGTGGAGTACAGGGCACACGCCCTCCGCTGCTGCAGGGAGACGTGGAGCTGTGCCAGCTCACATCCCTGGAGCTGTGCCACCTCACATCCCAGGCTGGCCACAGCCAGCTCACTTGATTTACTTCCCCTGAATCTTGGGCCCCAAAGGCGTTTGCTGATTGACATCTGCTTGATAAGTGCGTCCCACACTTTTATGTGGGAAGGAAGGATGATTTGAAAGACCTTCCCCCTCCCTTCTCCCAACTGCTCTCTGGGAAAACCAGCACAATCCTGAACAGAAACAGAAGCAGAGTTGGGAGCAGGGGAAGTTTTAAGAAAACAGATGGTGGTGGGAAGGCAGCTACAGTCAGGCCTGCTATGCTGGGAACTGGGGGGAAGCAAAGGAAAGATAAAACCAGTGTGTAAGTTCAGCCATCCCAAGAGATATTCTCTAGTACAGGCTGGGGGAGTCAGCAAGGGGCTCAGGGCTTGTCCTGTCTTACCTGTTAGAGTCATGAGCTGTCAACATAGTATTGTTTCCTATGTTCATCTACTGAACCTAGTACATGTGTGGTGCAGTGTCTGCTCCAAAATGCTTAAGGAATCATTGAAATGTGTGTCAAACCATACCCAGCCCACACGGATTTGTGCCTTTATTCCTGCACGTCCCCAGAGAAGGAACACCTTGCTCACTTTTAAACAGCGACCTTAATATCCAAACCTCACAGACTGATACCCCTCCCTTCTCAGATGGTGGAACTCACTGGTGTCTCCTTCCAGCTCCCAACAAGCCCTTTCCACACACTGCATGTGAACAAACAGTGGGTGCAGAAGAGGCCGAGTGTATCCCACCACTGCTGGAAAGCGCTTCAGCACCCTGGACAAGAAGAGCAGCTTCACTCTCTCCTCACACACACAACACACAGAGCCAAAGCTCAGGGCAGCCATCCCCTGTTCCTTCCTGTGTGTGCTGCATGATCCACACCTCTATGGGAATGCACACACCTCTACGGGAATGCACACACGACTCACCTGTATAGGTATGTACACAAATTGAAGTAAAGCAAAAATTAAAAAAATAATAATTCACTGAATGGGCCATCCTTGCAGGTCCCTTCCATCTCAGAATATTCTGTGATTCCGGAAATTGTTCTGCTAGAGCCCCAGTGTGTAGGTACAGGAACACACATGGATTTAATGAGTCTATAAAGTTCTCTCGTTCCCTCCTACATCCCTGCATTTGTGAACAAAGGCAGCAGAGCTGAAGCAGAGTTCCCCCGCTCCTTTCTCCTGATGATTCCTTCCTACCCTTACCAGGGTATCCCTCCTATCCCTCACCAGGAGCACAGCTCAGTTAAAACCACCACGGCACTTCTTGTTCAGCTCCCAAGCACAGACTTTCTGCCACCCCCTCCCAACAGATGGGTTTATGTATTTCAGGCTTTCCCTGGCATTACACACACACAGGGGAGAGCCAGAGGGCAGGAGCCAGACAAGCTGTGGGTTGACTTAGTGTTAGAGTGCATCAGAGTTATGTGCATCTTGTACAACACAGCCCCTGATCCAGAAAAACATGGAAAGGCTGTAAGCTTTTTGGGTCAGGTATTTCTGCAGTGCTCAAAGACTGTATTTACTTACATTTTTGGCCTGCAAGCATGTGATGAAAGCTCAAAAGGTGTCACAAAATACTTTTCTGTAAGGCAGACAGCAGGACAAAAGCAGGAAAGATAGCCACAAACTAAATAAAAGTTTAAATTAAGATTTTTCACACCCTGGAGAAGCTACCTGAAAAAACAAGAGGTGCCACACTGCACTCTGAGCCTCTTCCATTAACTTACTGGGAGGAAGGTGAGTTCTCAGGTAAGGAAAGCAGCACCATGTGCACAATTCAGCTCCTTATCAAACCCTGGAAATTCCCTTCTTTGATACAGCTGTTGTGGGGGAACGTGGAATTACAGTGGTCACAACCTAAAGGATCACACACAGTTGCTCTCTGCCCACCCCCAGAGCACCTTCTGCACAAACTGTTAGATCCAGACAAACTCATAAACAGCAGCTACTCAACTCCCTCAAATTATGCTCTTGGATGTTGCCATGTTCTACTAGTTTTATTATCATAAAGGGCAAAAATAAAACAATACTAGAAACATCAAAAGGCCTTGAAAGTGCTGAAGGAGACACACAAACATTTTACTCTCAGACATGTTATGGTTCACATGAATATTTCCCAAGTGCCATAGTTCAAATAAAAATATATTCATACAAATTTAAAAAAAAATACAATTTATATACACCATGGAATTAGCTTACATCGTTTCATAACAAAAAAACAGTGCAAAAAAAACCAAATGGAAAGGTAAGTCGCTACCACTGGAATGGCTCACAGTAATTAACAATTCAAAACTGCATCATTAACACTGCACAGGAGACCACGAGGCAGGGGAGAAGGCCCCAGACTAACCCCCTAACCTTGCCATCAGAACTAATCCAGTTCTGGGTTATTATTCCTTTAGTGTTGCTCTGAGTAAAAGGTTACAGGCACCTATGTTAGAGTTTCTTGGTAAGTCACTAAGCAACCAGAGCCAGAGTAGAAGCAGTTAGTGTGTCGTAAGAAAGGAATTAACTGACCCAAGTGTGAGAATGAGACGGATTCAACACAAGCCCCTTGGCATCAGCCTCAGCAGCAAGGAAATGCTGCATCTCAACTGTCAGCTGAACTTGTAATTCCCTCTCTGCAGGCCACAGAACAGTAACTGCACACTGAGATTTCCCTTTAAAAGCAGCTGACAGGGTCACCCACCAGCCTCATTTAAAACTTTCACACTGAAAGAATGGAAGGGTGTGTTTTGCAGCTGAAACATTTGAATGAGATGCCCAGGTAGAGCAGGTAGAGCTGACTTCATGCTGGAGGCAAGCGGCCTTCTCATGGGGAAGCAGCTGGTGCTCAGAAAAACCCTGACAAGATTCTCCAGCTTGCCTTGTCTGGATTGCCCAGCTCCAGCCTAAGAAGTGATGACACGGTATGCTGCAGCAAAATATCCGGCAGTTTGTGTACAGAAATAAAGCAGGACCAGCTCAGGGCCAAAAATCTAAGGAGCCCTATTCATGTGAAGAGAAGGAACCTTCCACACACACTCACTCAACATGAGGAAGAGGGAAAACATTTGTCATAGAGAGACACAGGGTATTCTTGACAGGTGCTCTAAGAGGACAGGATTGCTAATTCCACATCTGAGTGATCTGAAATCCCACAAAAACAGGATTCCTGTGATTTGTAACCACTCAGGAGCACAAATCCTCTGAATGAAAGGCAGGTTAATGGAAGCACATTTCAAACCTACAGCCCAGCTTCAAGGAGTGCAAAAGGGTGCTGGAAGTTTCTTGGGATAGCTCAGTCAAGACCAGAGCTCAGGGAATACAGGTATTTCAGACACCACCTGCAGAGACTATCCAGAGAGAACAAACATCCTCACTCTACTTACAGGGAAAGAACTTGCAAATCAAGAGCAGTAACTGGTGCCAACACCTATGCTCTAAGGAAATACAGAAATACAGAAAATCAGTTATGTCTGACTTCCTTCTGTCCCAACTCCCACCCAGCCAAGCTCCTCATGGCAGACAACAGGTTAACTGGATGGTTCAGAGGCTGTGTAGAAGCTTTTCTGGGATACATTCCCCATGTTCCTTGGCCCAGTCTCTTGGCTGAGGGAATGCTCTGTGCTTTATCAAGCCAATCAGCTCTGCAGCCCCTGGAGGCACAAGGCTGGCTTCCCACTGAGGGTTATCTGCACACAGACCCAGGAGGGCAGGTGCCTGCTGGAACAATGCAGGTGCTGGCCAGGATGGTACCTGCTAAAGCACTGAACTGGCTGCAACTGGCTCCTAATGCTGATTGCTGCGCTTGCAAACATTATCCAAAGCATTTTTAGAGCATTTATCACCTGCAGCAGGTCCTGCCTTAGCCACCAGCACCAAGTATCCCTCCTGTGGGGCAGCCTGAAGCTACAGCAGCTCCTCTCATGACACACAGATAATCCAACCAAGCCCCAAGGCCATCAGCCCTATTTGCCTCCAGAAAGCAACACCTCTCCGTGCTCTGAGGACGTGGAGTTCCCTGGTCTGTAACTCCAGCTGGGAAGGTGTCCCAGGCTCTCACTGCTAGACCAGGACAAGGACAAAGTGCCTACAAATGCCCAAGAAATGCAGGGGTGTCAGTGACAAGGTGGAGTGCCACAAAGTGCCTTGGAAGAGTCTCTGACAGGGAGATAACAGCAAGAGCTAACAGATCTCCCTTCTCTGAGATGTTTTGCAAATGTACTAAAATATTTATAAACCCAAACAGTGAAATTTAACCATTTTTGAGCTCCTGATTTGCTGAGCTGCTCTCAAAAGTCATCTCTGTCAAGAACACGACAGCAGGGACAATTCCCCATGAAAGAAAGAGAGAAATTAGGAACAAATGAAGCTAGTGTGGAAAAACACGGGCAACTGGGAGCACTTGCAAAGAGAGGTATATGTCCAAAAAGCTGGATTTTTTAATACTGCTTTTGAGAAAAACCATCCTGGGTATCTGCAAACCTCAGTATCTCCTCTCAGCCTTGACAGCAACCCCCTTCTCACACAAATAAGGCAACAGTTGCAGGAACAAGGGAGGAAGGGGAAAAGGGAGTCATACAGGAGGAAGGGAAAGATGCTGCAGTTCTCTGCATGGGACACAGGGGAGCTTGATGGTTCTTCCTTCCAACTCTTAAAAAAAACCCAAACCAAAACGGCAGAACACACAGTGCCAGGACAACATCTGATGGAAGGAGATAACTGGGGGACAGGGAAAGAAAACACCTGGATAAAGAGTGGTCAAACCAAGTGCCTGAGACCAATCAACGGCCCTGGGCTCAGGCAGCTCCTCTAATTCTCTGGCTAGCAAGATGTTTTCCAGTTCCCCAGGCTTGGTATGCACGTGAGAAGCCAAACGGCAGGGCTTGGGCCTTTGGGGTCCCAGCAGGATGCGAGCGCGTGTGCAGGGAGGAGGCCACACCGACAGTGGGGCCGGGGCTTCAGATGGTCTGGTAGTGCTGCCTCAGTCTTGCCTGCAGGAATTCGTGCGTCAGGTTGTGCCGAGTGATTATCCCAACAATCTTGAAGAGGGAGAAAAGAGGAAAAAGAGATACAGGAGCAGTGTCAGAGATGTGCCGCGTGCATGACAGAGCTGTCGTTCTTTACAACACCCCCAAAAAAGGGGAAACCTGCAGCTAGTTGTTGAGCAATGCTGAGTTAGGGTGGGTTCAAGCTCAAATATCATAAAAACAATGCCCCTCTCGCTCTCCCAGCACCCATCTCCAGTCAAACACTGTTTTAACTACACCTGAACAGACAGCTTAACCACTGCTGTCACGTCAGCACACAGCAGTAATTACTGCTGCCTAGGAAGGGAAATCCTGTTCATGTCAGACAGCTTACAGATGTAACTAAATCCTTTGGGAAGTGAAAACTGCAATTGGAAATAACAAAGCTGTCTTTTATGGCTTCATTCAAGACATTTCTGGTACCCCACATGACATGATTACAGATAGCTCCTATCACACATGTTCTAGGAAGCTCTGAAGGCCAAAACAGAGAAATGGGTGAGATTAGGTAAGTGGTGGCTGCACACTGGCAGGTGGCAAAAGGGACCCTCTCCCAGCCTGCTGCTGAAGCAAAGCACACATTTCAGCTGATGAAACACCTCATTGATTTTACACACTGGAAGAGTTTGGAACTAGGCTTTCTCTAGTACTGTAAAAGCATCAGGAATTAAAAGTAGAACCAGCCAACACCTCTTGTCCTACTCACAGGCTCTGCAGAGTAGCTATGGGGCACCCCAAGAGGCAGAAAAAGCAGTGCTGCCTCACACAGACCAGTTCAGGCTTAAGGGTAACAGTTTCTCCTTATGTTTATAGGAGGCTGCTGACATCTACTGACTGTTCCTGAGCATCGTAGACGGCAGAGACAAGGACAAGCATGAATCAAGCACAAACCATTTAAACACTCCTTTACTTTGCTGCTCCCATGAGTAGGAACAGAATGAAAGTTCCCTTCCTGCAGGAAAACCTCCTGCCCCAACACACAGGAAATTTTACTCTTGGCCTTGAATAAAGCTGTCAAAGAGGAAGGCAAATCAGTGGCCTCCAATGAGCTCCAGGCTCCTCAACAGATGCAAAACTGTAAGAGCTTCCACATGCTGCAAACCTGAGAGACGAGATGCACGTCCTGCCTTTTGCAGGTAAAGGGGAAGCAGGCTGGGAAACAAAAGGCAGCAAAAAAAATCACAGCGATTGACAAAACACCTCATGACCCTAAGAAGATCATATTCTGACTTCTTCAGAGCATTTGTTTAATGTTAAAAGGGATCTTAACTGTTCCAAAGGCAGAAAACACAAACACAGAGGCTTCCTTGCTCAGCTAAGATGAGATGGAGACAAGGACCCACCTCTCCAACCGCGTTCACAACCGGTAAATGCCGGAGCCCCATTGTCCTGAACAGGTTGAAGACTTGTGACACGTGAGTATTTGGAGAGACAGTAAAAGGTGATGGGTTCATGTATGGGGTGACATCCTAAGGAAGAAAAGCAATCATGTTATTTACAAGAGGCATTTTAACTATCTCTGGGAATCACCAACAAGCAATTCCTTGGGTATTGGACCATGAGTATCTTCTATTTCTGCATAAAATGACACTATTTTGCTTTGGTTTGGAAGGAAGTTAAACTGGACAGGCAACACCTTATTCTAGAAGTAAAGCACCTGTGGAAGCTGTTACCTCATGGCTTGATTTCCACGTGCAGATAAGGCTGAGTGCATGAGGAGCACGAGATGCTGGCCACTAAACCCAAGGGTGGAGTTAAACGTGCTCTCAGTGGTTTTTAAAGGCTTGGGAATAAATATAAGTATAAATCAGGAGACACTGTCACCCCACAGTGCCTATCTTACCACTATCATGCGAGGGTTCAGCAAAGTGAGGTCCAGGTCATGGATATCTGGGTAGCGAGGGTAATCCTCTGACATCTCTGCGTGGGACAGACGGGGCTGACTCGCACTCTGCAAGGAAGCAAACCCCACTGAAATCCCCATGTGCCACCATCCCAGACAGGTACCTCTCAGTGCAAACCCAAACCTATACAGGCAGAGAACAGACCTGCTTCTCAACCCCTGACAGACCTACACTGGACACTGGAGGGCAGCAGGAGATCAGCCTTGTGGGAGCTGGGCCTACACTGATCTCAGGGACACAGCTGACACTCCTCTGGTAAGACCTTGGCACACAGCATAAAAATCCACAGTATACACTGCAGTATACACTGCTGGGTGCTCTGTTTGTATTTGATATCTGCCTCCCATTCTCCAGTTCCGACAGGATGGCATCTTTAATGCAACAAATGGGTCTGTTGGTTTATTTTTTAACAATAACTGTCTGCTTTTCCTGGGGATACTCAAACAGAAATTCAATTCCCTTTATTCTAAGAGCTGCAAGGGAGAATTCAAAGTACCTGTCTGCAGCTTTTAAAACACACAGGCATTCCTTAAAGTGTAAAAACACGTAAATTCTTTTTGGCAGCCCATAAATATTGTTCCCAACGTCCTCAGCTGAGAGGGCAGGGATGGCTCTGCTTCAATTCCCAACTAGGAACACTCACCGACTGGCTCTCGGAGTAGCAAACCCCTCTGTCGAGGAGGGTGACCAGCTGTGAGCGCAGGATCAAGCCATGGAAGGTCAAGGGTCTGAATCGTTCCTCCATGGTCCACTCCTCACTGGGAGACTGGTCAGGGTACAGGTTGGGGTAGGGAGTGTATCTGTGAGGGATTTAACACCACATGTTGTAAGCTGCATGAACTTAAGGAGAGCCATACACCCCTGCTTCCAAAGGAGCAGCTATTTCAGCAGTTTACAACCTTCTCCTGAACATTTCATGGACTCTTGATAGGGGCAAGCAAGTCTTTACCCCACAAAGCAAAACAGCAGAGAGGGGTCAAGAGCCATTACGTAGTCAGAGTACGACTACAGCAGCAGAATGGAGAGTCTCATAACTCTCAATTTCTAATCATTTGCTACTAAAGCAATTTTTGCTGCCAAATTACTCAGATTCTAAGAAAAGCTGAAGCATCTGGCAAAATGTCAGGGTCAGGATGCCACTCATGAGAGTCACAATCATCACTAACTTAGAAAATGATTCACTAGACTGGGCTTCTCCTTGGAAGCAACTGCAACACAAGCCTGGTGACTCAGCCCAGTTACCAGAACGGTGGTATCGGTATCATGGCACCAGGTCATTAGCTGGGATAAGTGAGCTTTGCAGAGCCCTCAGGTTTTTGCAGACAAGAGGACATCGACTTCTACAGAGGAGAGATCTCCCCGGGTATTCCATCCTCTCCAGGAAATATTTCTGGGAAATTTAACAGGCTGGACATAAGCCACTAGCCTGGGACTCACTCACAGGTGTGAGCCCCAGCACGGGCTGACGAGACCTGACAAGTCACTTCTAAAACACGGACAACAGCACTGTTTCCTCTGACATATGCGATGACAGGGACTGTATGGAGCACTAGAACACATCTCAACACATGGAAATACCAGGATCTCACCTCCTCTCCAGCATCTGCTGCAGCAGATCCTCCTTCTCGGGAGGCTCCTCTGTAGCTATGTGCTCGTCACACATGTTCCGCAGCTCACTCGAGGGGTAGGATTTCATGGACTGGCTGCGCTTGCGCTGCTCCCCAGCTCGGGTCAGGATGCTGGATTTCTGGATACAACAAACAGTTTTCAGATACTCACTAACCGAGTTATACAACTGTGAACTATCTGATCATAGCTTTATGCCATCACGTCCTGATCCAGTGCTGCAGGACTTGTAGGAACACGCAGTAAACTGTACTGTGGTGCCAAATTCTGCTTCCCCTTAACCTAAAACAGGTTATTTTTCCTCTTAAATTCTGCCTCTAGGAACACAGCCCACTCTTCTGCCTTTATCATGATCCAGAGAATGAGATGAAATTGAGTTCTTAAAAATTTTGTGCTACAGTAAGTGCTTATCTGTGACCAGAGTTCTGCGCAACAGCCTAGACAACTAAAGCAAGGCCCTTCCATCTGCAAAACAAAGCTCCCTACCCTTCAAGCTTATCAAACAAGCAACTTCTTACCTTGAATTTGATGTTGTTACTTATGAGCTGATTTCCCTTCATGAACTCCCTCTCGTTGCCCCTGTTCTCGGTGACCACAGGGAAGGCGTGATGGACAGTCGTGCGCAGGATGCTCACGAGGGACTGGATCCGGGTGTGAGGGTACACGTAGGTCAGGTTGGGTTCCATGATGTCACTGGCTCGTAGCCTGAAGGAAAAGAAATCCAAGACTGCTGCCTGCATCACATCAGTGACAGTGATGGACAAACAAGCCAACATACTAGTCCTAAAATGAGATCCTGAAGGAGTCTGCTGCAGTTTAGTTCTGCCAGCTCCTTGTACCCCTGTGCTCACCCTCACTGTGGTATCAGCGGTGATGGCACAATCCATTTTTTAAAATGTTTTTTTTTTAACAGAACATTGTATCAATGATGCACTATAGGAAAGGGAAAACGTTTCAACTTGTAACATAGAAAGCGTTTAAACACTACTGGAAAAAGAAGACAGTGGGAAGATAACATTCTGCAAGAACGGAACATTTTCACAGAGTTCTTGCTGAACCTCACCAATCCACCCCTCAGATCTCCACCCCTCCTCAGAAAGGGCTTCAGCATCTCTTTCCATTCCCAGGCCTCATGAACAACTCCCAGCTCCTTTCACAGCAGCCCTCACAGCTGCTCCTCAGAGCAGCCAGGTTTGTTGGATGAAGCATCATCCCCCTGCACTAAAGCCTTTCAGAACCTTAACCCACAGCCCTGCCAAGAGGAGCAGCCTTACTTATCCATTTCCACCTCTGTTTCCCACTCCAGAAGAGGCACTCCTCGCAAGTTCACATGGATGTCATAAATGCCTTTGTTGAAAAAGTCTCCTGTCCACTTGGCTACCTGCAGAGCAAACAGACAACAAACTTGTTGTCCAAGTACCAGACTCCATGCCTTATCACAGCCCCGGAAGGAACAGAGACTCAGGGCCAGCAGATGTTCAGGCAGCCTGCAGGAAGGCAGAGCTAAGGCCCTGCACTCACCATGAGGGTGATCATGATGGGGAGCCCGTAGGTGATCTCGTTGGTGGACTCGATGAGGATGACGGTCAGGCTGATGGTCATGCGGACCACTCCTCCCAGGAACGCCGCGGCCCCGATCAGCGCGAAGGTTCCTGAGTAGATGTGATCCAGGCCGATGTAACTAGGGCAGAGCACAGAGCCCACAGGTCAGAAAAACCTGCCTGAGAGCCCAGGGTGCACCTGCAGCACGTCCCTCACACGCACACACACTCGATG
Organism: Cephalopterus ornatus; assembly: GCA_013396775.1. Taxonomy (NCBI): domain Eukaryota; kingdom Metazoa; phylum Chordata; class Aves; order Passeriformes; family Cotingidae; genus Cephalopterus; species Cephalopterus ornatus. The sequence goes on from VZRE01014471.1 coordinate 317,656, forward strand.
CACCTTTTGAGGAGGTTGGCGACCAGGCGTCCGAAGGCAGCCCCACAAAGCAGTGATGGCACAAAGAGACCACTGGGCACAGAGATCCCATATGTCCAGCAGGAGAGTAAGAAATAGAGAAGGAAGAACAGGGACAGGGTGACTGGGCTGAAAGTACCTGCAAACACAAGAAGAATCATGACTAAAGAGGCACAGATGTGTCAGACAAACACTGTCTTGCAGCATCCACCCCACGGCTCACAGCAGGCTCATCTCACGACAGCTACTGAGTCTTTCAGTCCAAACACACATGCAGACAATGAGTAAGTGAAAAGAGAGGAAAAGCAGGCCTTTCTTCCCATGAAGGAGGCTTTCATATGTTGTACTAGAGCCATGAAGGCCTGAAGATGCTCCTTGCCACCTTGTGGTGCTTATGACAAGGTTGTTCCAGGCAGGATGGAGCTCTGAAGCCTAAGCATGGGATGGGGCTCTGTCCCCTTACTACCCCTTACCATCCTGGTGGAAGAGCTGCAGGATAGCTGACTCCTGAGGGTTGAAGAACAGTGTGGCCATGTCATTGTAGGTCTCATTCGGGCAGAAAAAAGTTTTGATGCTTGAATTTATGTCTTCTGACATATCCTAATGCAGGACACACAAGGCAAGAAGAGTTAAAAGCCACTGTCTCCTACCATTAACCTTTGGGCAGACTGGGAGTAACCCTAGGACAGGGATTGTAATCTTCACGTGAGATCCCTCACCTGCAGGCTCAGGGTGTCGTTGCCACTCTGACTGCTGGAAGACATCTGCCTGCATTCCCCCAGGACCATGGACGCCACAAAGACGACGACTGTGGTGGTCAGTGACACCAGCAGGCTCTCCAAGACCCTTAAAGACACAACAGAAACCACACTGAAGCCACACTCAGCACTATAGCCCAGTCCCAGCCCTGGACATGACTTTGACAAGGCTGCAAGAAGCAGCAATCACCACAGCTTAGCAGCAGAACAGGGGACACTGCATGTCAAGTTGAATTATGACTTGGCTCCCAGGGATTGCCTTAACTCCCCTTTTTAATTGCTTGCCCCAAAAAGGAGCTATTTCTGCCCAGAGAACACATAGCAGCACACATAAAAAGCCCCAGGGAAGGGCTCAGTGAAGAGGCTGTTCACATGGAAACAATGTTCTGTACATCCTTACAGGGCAAAAGGACAGACAGGGCTGGACAGGATGATGCATAGTCTCATAATCTCTTTTCTTTTCTAACTGCTGAAATATACTTCTTTTTCTTTTTAAACCTGAGCTTCTTATTTAGGAAACAAAGAGCAAACAAACAGCTACTTTCCAGAATAACATGGCAATTCCCCCTCTAAACAGCACAGATATTAGCTCAGTTGTGGATTTAATTAACCAAGATAATTTGGGAAAAAAAAAAAAAAGTGAGATCAGCTATTCCTTTCACATCTGTTTGGACAAGACATAAAAAAAAAATCCTGCATGGAGACAAAGCTCTGGTTTGTTCAGCCTTTATTATAAAGAGCTCCTTTCACTGCCCCTGTAACGGGGGTTGCAGCTCGCCCTGTACCACCAGAGTAACTACAAAAATGCACAGGGACTGTAACATCTGGTTTCTGGTGTTCACTTTAAGTTCTATGGAAAATTCATGTTGTGATTTCTAAAAATAACATGTCTGGGATTTCCTCCAATCCTACTGAGTCTTCTACCTTGATGCTTGTGCTTTGGGACCCTGAAACCCGGATCAGAGATCCCTGTACAAACCCAAGAGAGCACAAATACCTGACCAGCTTTGGCTTGGGATGCACGTTCCGCATGCGGTATCTGGCCAGTCTCTTGTTCAGGCAGTTGAAGGTGGCTCCGAGAAGGCCTCCTACAATCCCCATCAGAATGAAGAAGCCCAAGTCCACAGCTGTCCAGAGGTGGCACTTCTTATCTGACTCAGAGCACTACGTGCAGAAAAGCACAAAAAAAAGCTTTACAGTGGTTGCTGCAATTTCCTACCAACACTTCTGTCTTCATAGCAGATTCTGAGCAGCTGTGACCAAAGGGGAACAATTCTGTCTGAGGATGTGATATCAGCGCATTGATACAATACAATGATTGAGAATCAACTGCCCTGCACCGAAATACAAGCATGTATTAAAAAACACCCAAACCCAAACTAACAGAAAGAAAACACTGAATGAACAAGAAAATAACAGAAATAACAAGGCTAAATCTTACCTTAAACTCCCCGAAGTTCAGCAGCCCAGGGAGCTGGAAAGACCCCCAACTTCCAAACTGAATCCCAGAGCGGAAAAAATTCAGGGTGAAGGTGGCAGCCATGGAACAGAAAAGCTGTGGAAGTAAAAAAAATTAAAAAAGGAATAAGTAAAAACTTACAAAATTAGGACTGGCACAGTCTGCTCTTCCTGGAGACTTCTGCCTGGGGAAGGGATCAGACTTGAAAAGAGCCCAGGCACAAAAGTCCTTTCTCCCAGGCACATCAAATCTGCTGCCTAGAGTGGTCCCACAATTCCAGACAGTAACAGCCTCATCTCTGCTCTTGATCTGAGTATCTCTGGAGCACTGACAGAGCAAGCACCCTCCCTCCTGCCAGGAGAGCTCAGGAGAAGACAGGACAATGTGAATGCCCTCATGGACAAGTCCTCCCAAGGGAAGCCCTCTTCCCAAGGAAGAGACACACAGAATCACCACTCACCACTTTCCATGTAAGGCCCTGGTTCCAGAAAGAGGAACCTTCTTCCAGGCTGAAAAGAGTGCCTCCAATTGGGGCTCCAAAGGCAGCTGCAACCCCTGCAGCCGCTCCAGCAGACACAAAATCCCTTTTATCCCTGAAATGAAAACAATCCCAGTTTAGCAAATTAGAGCTCTCGGGATGCTTGGGTTCTGCAACTTAAAGAGACCATTCCCATTTATGGATATATCCCAGGGATACAGGAGTGACAGCTGGGAGAAGTGCTGGCCATGGCAGACACCACCATTTGTTCGTTAAGTTGTTGCAGCATCGTGCTCTTTCTGTAGGGCACCAACACAGAGCAAATTCTGGCACTAGCCAACTGCCCAGTCCATGACGAACCACCCCAAACCACAGAACTCCAGCATCACTTGAAAGAATTACAGAGAGAAAAAGGCAAGAATTTGTTCACATTCAGGTGAACCAGCCTTCTCTGTAGTTTATCCTGGCCATGAGTGGTGAGTAACTGAGCTTGCTCCCAACAATGAAGCCATTTAACCACCCAGATTAAAGGTTTTAACAGATTAAAGGTTTTAAATGGGTAGGGATTTGCTAAGTAGTACAAGAGAACATCTATGAACATGGAGACCAGAGCAGCACGTCCTGGTGTTGTCTTGCTGCAGAATGAAACTGCAGGACACTAGAGAGAAACTGAGAAAACAACTGACTGTTTCAGGCAGCCCACCACCCTTCTCCCAGGGAAGTTTGCTCACTCCTCCTCCTCTCCCCTCCTCCACATCCTGGGTACAGTACCTGTCACTGCGGAAATAGGGAAAGTTAAATTGGATCTTCCTCAAAGAGATGCTCTGGAACTACAAACAAAGTAAAGATTTAGAAACACAGGAGATAGAAACTTACTCTCACAAAGCAGTGGCGTGACCAGGACAGTGACCCAGGCCAGCACTAACCTGTGGCAAGCCTGCACCCACGACAGCACCACTGTGAATCATTGGACCCTCCTTCCCAACAAAAAGACCTGGAAAAACAGGACTAATGAGGCAACACTTTCCCCATCACCACCCTCTCTTGCTGACAACACCAGAAGAGATCAGCTCCCCACTTCCATGCCATGGCACAGGTGCCTGTGCCAAGCCTGCAGCACCTCACAAGGAAGTGCTGACCCTCTGCCCCCTCAACCCTCCAAATGTTTGTGAAGACTTTCACAGACTTTGCATTCCAAGTGGGTGGAATAATTGAAAGACAACTGTTACAAGGACTCTGAACTCTCCAGGTTATTCTGCCCTGCTGCCTAGAACACAGCTGCCTTCTGGCTGCTCCAGACAGCGTGTCCTGGAAAATTCTCAGGACATCCTCTTAGACAGAGTCACGTCTGACAAGCCCACTCAGAAAAGCCCCTGTTCTCCTGATAGTCCTGATCCTCCTGGCTATTTTCTACTATGTAAATGCATTCAGGGCTCATGACTCTGCTCCAGCCCACCAAAATAATTTTACTGGAAAGGCAGGATAAGCCTTGTGTGCCCTCCTTACCTCCAGCCACACTGAAGAGCACTCCCATGGCTTTGCACACGACCGTCCGCAGACGCACCACCCCTGGCACCTTCACCCCGTTGAGGTAGCACTTAATTTCAGGAATTCCTGATCCAGCTGCTACAGGCTGCAGGAGAGAAACACTGACACTGTGGTGCACTGATTTCACACCTGACCAACAACATCCCATCAGAAAGCAAGGGACCAAGAGGCCCTGCTTAGCCCTACAATGAGCACTGTAAAGTTTGATGTCTCGGGGCAGAAACTGCTTCTCCCAAGGATATTCCACACCCAGGGCCTGTGTGAGAGGAAAGGGAGGCTGTGTGAGCAGTAGCAATGTGTGAGGTCTTACTTGGATCAGGACCAGAAGGCTGGCAAGGAAAACAAAGGTCATGTTGAACCCCAGCAGCTCCAGCAAGGACAGTGCAAGGCAGCCTTTCTCGGAACATTCCTCCACGGCTGCAGGGACGGTCAAGGAAAACAACAACATTCCCCACACCAGCACACAATCACTTGGTAACATCTGGGTGTCCCACCAGCATCAGAAGCCAGGCCTGTGCTCCCTAATCCAGCTAATACAACCCATCAGGAAGCCAGGCTTCCTTTTCAGAACTCAAAACTGAGTTATGAGGAAGGGAAACCACTTATTCTTTCAGCCTCTGCTTACGTACCCAACACTGGAAACATTCCTTACATAAGCGAGTTTAAAACTTGCTTAATCATGAACAACATGACCGATGGCAGAAGTGTGAGAGTCAGCTGTTCTGAGCAAGACAGGGGAACAGAAAAGAAAAGGTCGCTTGATTCTTCTAGGGCCCCACACAGGAGGAAAAAGATACAGCTTTGCACCAGCCGGAACTTGAGCTGCGTAAAGAGCCGCACGAAGAAATCCACAAACAGGCCCACCTGGGAAAAGAAGGCAGGATTGCCATCAGGAATTACTACATTCAATAACAAAGACCACCCTTTAGTAAGCCCTAGCAGAATTATGCACACATGGGAAGACTGAGGATGAAGAAGCCAAAAGAATCATCAGCCAGAGTAAAGTAACTTTGAAAGGTCAGATTTCCTCCCTCTCTCTTTCCCACTGGGACAGATCCAGCCTAGAATTATTCCTGAAGAGATGTATTTCAGAGTACTAATCTGGCAGCACTTTTAACACCCTTGGCATACTTCAGAGCACAGAAGAAAGTTTAACTGAAGCATACAGTCAGCTGAGCTAATTTTCAAAGCATGTGAAGTGACACTAATACTGCCAAACATACACAACACATCTCAGCTATAAATTTGCATCCTTTTTTATGAAGTGCTCACTTTGGACAAGTTTTCCTGTATACAGAATTACAGGATTTGCCAGAATACTTTACCAAGAAAGCACAGCAAGTTCTAAAAGGAAAAAAGGCCTCTTGGAAAAATCAACTAGCAACAACATGCTGTAATTCCCAAAAGACAACTCCAGCTTCTAAGCTCTGCAGTTCATGAAAGAGAATGTTTTCTCCTCTTTGCTCCTTGGCCATTGACTTCTAAGTTATTCCTGCTTAGTTCCCTGAATTTTCCTCATTCCCCAAACAGCATAACCCTTACCAGTCCTGTGCAGACTCCAATAGCAAAAACCAGCACCCACTTCACGGCTTCGTACCTCTGGGCTTTCTGTTTGGGAAGAGCATAAAAAAAAAGAAAGAAAAAAAAGTCAGGTCCAAGCAACACAAAAACAGGGATTGGAAAAAGGTGTTTGGGGGCTCAACAGCTCAAGTACAGCCAGAGGGAAAAATCAACAGAAGATGGTGACAACAGCAAACTGAAAGCAGGGAATTGAAAGTGCTGAACGTCTCGCTCACTTTAAACCTGGGAGGATCAGAACAGATGCTGACCTATAATCTCCACGCAGATCTTTATTCTTTTTGTAGGGAAAACAAAAGAACACATATAATTTTTTTCACAAAGAAGAAAAATCCCACAGAACTTCCTGCAGTGGAGCATTTTTAGAATCACAGCATGGTTTGGGTTGGAAGGGACCTTAAAGTTCATGTCATTCCTGCCACGGGCAGGGACACCTTCCACTAGACCAGGTTGCTCAAAGCCACATCCAACAAGGCCTTGAACACTTCCAGTGACAGTGCATTCACAGGTTCTCTGAGCAATTTACACAATTTTAGCTCTCAAGCTTAAAAAAAAGAAAGAACAAGGTCCTACCTTGTTGTCCATGCCCTCCAGAACTTCCAAGTATGGGTCATTGATACAGCGATCATAATCCAAGCTCTGAAATGCCAAAAGGTCAATTTAACAGAACCAAGTACAACAGATGGTGCAAAAAAATTATGGCTAGAAGGCCTTGTTAAAGATTACAGAAGTCACTTCTGCCTGCACAGCAGATTTTGCAAACAACAATAGGAGAAAAAACTCCTGGAAACAACTTAATGAAATATTTCCAGCAGAGTCAGACCCTGAGAATCAGGGAGTGAAAGAAGAGATGAATTTCACTGCCCAGGCTGAGAGAGACAGGGAATCAAACAGAAGCCCAACTGAGCAATACAACTTTAAATTAAAGAAGCCACACTGTACAGATTTACACTTAACTTCTTGAAGTGCCTCCACTTTGACAGTGCAGGGGACAACACTGGATCTTTATATTTACCCTTCCACTAGAACAGGAACACTAGATGGGAATACCTCCCCAACTGAACAGCATCAATTCCTCAGTTCATCACGGCAGGGAGTTAACAGCAATATAGTTTTCCAGTTGTACTCACAAAAAACCCACTAGTGCTACCCACATCTTCACCTTTTTAAGCCACGCAGTAACAGGCTTGGTTGGTGACACCCATTCAGGGCCAGCATACAGCCATGCAAAACCCAAAAATCTCCTGTAATAAGCAGAATCTGATGCATGGGAAGATCTGCTGTGAGGCAGCATGACAACAGAGACAAGCAGGAAGGCAACTGGGACCAAGTAGCTACAGATGCTTTCTACAATCACAAGGAAACAAGGGCACTAGAGCCTGAAAATCTCACATTAAAGAAGTGGAACAATGCAGCAGACTCTGAATTTTCTCAACAAGAGTCTGACTTGACCAGCTGCTGTTCAAGCTCACAGGGCTTTACCCCAGAAATGTATAAAGATGAGGAGCAGTTCTTTGCAAGCACAGCAGCTCTTGGTATTTCCACTGATGCCAATGCAGTCTAATGATACATTTTGAGCACCTGCCCCATCACAAAATCAAACAGATTGAAACCCGTGTACAGCTCTTTTCACATGAATTTCAGAAGCTGTCCTCACTTAATTTCCCACCTCATAGTCTTTGCGGGGAAGGATCTCATCCTCCTCTTCATGAGTTTCTCCAAGGATTGTCTGCAAAACAAACAAACGTGGGAAAGGAAAACCATGAGGGGAACTGACGTATATGCAGGTGCTCATGAACACTGCCAGCAAAGATAAAATTACAGAAGGCCTACACCACTGTTGCCTGTGAATCGAGAGTGTGGGTTACCAGACTATCACCTACTTTAGGGCAACTCTACAGGGTCTTACCTCAGAGCCAGAATGCCCCACATCACTTCTATATGGGAACTCCCCACAGCAAAGTCCTAGCCCACATCCCACTTCCCTTCACGGCAACAGGTTCCAGGGCACCACAGGACAAGCAGAGACTGTAACGCTGGGGTCAGAGACAGCCCCTGCCAGCACCACCGTCCCACACGAGGGAGGGACAGCACCGGCGTCGGGGGTGGGGTACGAGGCCCACACAAAGAGCGCGGGGCAGGGACAGCGTCAGGTGCCGGGCCCGGCAGTGAAACGCGCGGGAAGGGGCCGAGGCGCCGGGCCGAGCATCCCTGGGGGGCCGGGCCGAGCATCCCTGGGGGGCCGGGCCGAGCGCGGGGTGAGGTACTGGGCCCGAGGCGCCAGGCCCATCGCCACAGCCCCGCTCCCGCCCCCTCACCGCCCGCCCTCAGGCGCTCCCGGCGCCGGGCGGGGCGGGGCCGAGGCCCGGCG
>VZRE01014471.1:326595-366823 GCA_013396775.1 Cephalopterus ornatus
CCTCACCTCCCCGCAGGGCTCTCAGCCCGATGCCGCGGCCCGGGACAGCGAGGCCCCGGAGCAGCCCCTTGCAGCGTGTGAACGGTGCATCTGTGCAGTGAGTTTAGCCCGCGTGGTAAAGCTGAGCTCTCGGGGAGCGCAGGTCTCCACCCTGCGTGTCTGGGTGTCAGCTCAGGGCTGGGAGGAGTTGGGATAGCACCTGCATTATACAAACACAACAGGTGCGTCCATGCTGAGCATCCTGGTCTGCTGAGCTACGGATCTCTGAGCTCTGCAGCGTGGCAGAGGCAGGAGCAGGAGTGCTGAGAGGTGCTTAAGATTGTCTTGTTTTGCTGCTGGCTTTTGTTGTTTAGGCTTATCTTGTTTCTCTTTGCAATAACGGCAAGCTTCTGCCAGCAAGTCTGTGATGCATCTGACGGTAAAGAGGCTGCTCCACATGCTGTCTGTAGACAGAGTCTAAGTGAACCTTTCTCCTGTCTTTGTGATTCGATACTTCCAGCAAGATAAGGAACTTTTTTCATCCCACAGAGATGTTAATACACAAACCCTTTCCCCTTGTGATGGGTTTTAGTGGGAAAGCAGACGTCCTTTGATTTGCCTGCAGTGATGTGCCATGCTTGCTAGAAGTGAGATATTAGTTGACAAGCACGTGGTTTTGAGCCGCCAGCTTGATCACCAGCACACGCTTTGGAATAATTCTCCCAGATTAGTGCACGCGGATGTCAGGCAAAGTCCTCTGGGAGAGCTTGGTCGGGGCTGTGCCTTGCACCAGCTTGTTTTTGCTTCACTCGTCAGTAGGTCTGAGCTGCTGTTTTTGCCACAGCTGCTGTGTTGGTACACAAGAGATCTGAGGCTCCCGGTTCCTCTTGGCAGCAGGAGGCCTGCGCTCCTTCCTCACATCTCCTGCCAGCTGGAGAGGTTCCTCAGGTGGTAAAAGCAGACTTTCTCCCAAAGGCTTTTGCTTCATTGGCAACTTAAGTGTAAACAGTAGAAGAAGAGTTCAAACTCCTCTTGGCTGACCTAAAGCTACGGAGTTTACGATAAGGACAGAGAGTGTGTGCTGCCTCGAGCAACCATTCCCTCCAAAACAGGCTCCAAAGTTATGTAATGCTTGGACAACGTGCTGCTTCCCAGTGATAATTTTAAGTTTTGGCAGGTACCTAAGCAAATAATGCAGATTCCAGTTTTGTGGCAGCTCTTCTGTAACTTTGTGTGCTCATTACCTCATTTTAAAGGCACAGGATGGAGCATTGTGGGGAGCTAAGTGGAGCCGAGCATCCTAGACCCACTTGCACCTCTGAGTTGCTGTTTTGCTTTCTGTGAAGCCAGGCAAGCGCATCTGGTGGTGTTGCAAGGCAGGGAGAAGAGGATGGTCTCTGCTGACTTTGTTTCCAAGCAGCCACACTTGGTGAGGGAATGAACAGTGTATCTGCTAAAGAGCTGAGTGGGTGCAGTGGGGCTGGCCCAGGGGACTGCTGTCTGTGGAGGTGGTGTGTCCTGTGGAGAAGGCCAGTGGTTGGAAATGCAGCTTTCTGATCCAGCAAAGAAAACAAAAGGCCAGAGTTTCTGGGGGTGGCCTGATCAGAGAGGATTCTGCCCTTTGTTTCTGACATAGGAATAGTTTGTGCGTTCTTGTGTCCCTGCCCTGTTAGCACTGGCTCTCCTACCTATAGTGCAGAGCAGCACTGACTTTTTGGAACAGACCAGAATGGAAATTCTGAGGATGGAGACAGTCCAAGAAACACCTATTGTAGACCAAAAAAAATCTGCTGGCATGCCCAGCCCAAGGCCATGAGATCACAGAGGCCATCACCTGGTTCACAGGGGCATCCTGCCTTGCTGAGTTCTAGTAAGGGCAGAAGTGACGTTGACCTGACTCTTCTGAGAGCCAAATTTGACCCAGCAGGCATAGAAGAGCCACATCAAAGCAGCACAAAGCCAACTGCTGTTTTATTTCTCTCAGCACTATCTAAACACATGTTTTTCATTGTGTTCTCACTACAGCTTACAGTGAGGTCTGGCAGAAGGGACTCCTTGATGATGATGATGAATGTTGGGTGTTGGCATGGGCTTATTTAATCATCATCTGCCCACCCCAGCAGTAACTGCTCCATGCTGAGACCCTTGTACCCACCGTGCTCCCTTTGCTCCCCTCTCCAGAGCTCCCACCATGGTCAATGAGACCCAGCAGAGCTGCAGTGCCAGCTCCAGCTCCAGGTCCGATGGCGGCAGCAGCAGCGGGAGCGAGAGCTCCAAGGACAACTCGCGCTGCTCCACCCCGGTGCTCGACGCCGACCGGCACGAGCGGCTGCGCGAGAAGATGCGCCGGCGGCAGGAGGCCGGGGACAAGTGGTTCTCCCTGGAGTTCTTCCCCCCACGTACAGCCAATGCTGCTGTCAACCTCATCTCTAGGTGAGAGCTGCAGGGTGGGAGAGGAGTGTCTGTGGTGGAGGGCTGGGAAATAGCTAATGAGGCAGGCTCTGCCCCATGCTCTGTCTCCCCTTCCAGGTGACGAAGCAGGTAATGGGGCTGTGCTTTCCTGCTGAGGAGGGTAATGGACATCAGGTAACTTGTCTTCCTTGGAGGCCCTGAAGAGTTAAGTGCTGTGGTGGGATTGCTGAGGGGCCAAGCTGTTTCCTTGCTCCCACGCTCTGGGAATTTGGAACAACCCCGCTGTCATGGTCTGGGGCTGAAGCACAGTGCTGGGGCAGAAAAGTACCTGTTGAAAGCAGGGAATCCTCCTTGAGGGAGAGTGTGCCAAAGTCTCTAGAACAGACTCCCACTTGCTTTCAGAATCATGCAGACACTATGGTTTGTTCCTCTGCATTACTGAGGACTAATGTTTCAGCCTCTGAGATAGGTGTCCCCTTCCAAACTTTAAATGAAAGGTGATAGTTCTCAGTAGCACTAGAAGTTCTTCTGGTGCCCCAGGAGCCACCATGTACTCACCTGGAGGAGAAGAGGGTATTCCATAATTCTCTTTGTAGCTGCTGTATGCCAATGTTCTGTTAAACAGAAGGGCCTGTGCCAACTCTGAGCAGGAGAGGGACAAGTTAAGGAAGTCCTTGTCTTTTAGGCACACTGGGGAACACAACAGAGTTCTGGTCCATCTTTTCACATTTGTGGCCTCTACAGTTCAAGCTGGAAGCAGGGGGTTGCAGCATGGTCTCCCATCTCTCTAGCACAAGCCACGTCAGTCTAATAGAACATGCAGGGAGGAAGTTTATTGTACAGAGAACACCTCAGTTGCCTCTTCAAAGAGATTGTAAGCTCTTGTAAGCTCTTCCCCCGAGAGCCTTAAAGAATGGCTTTCCTTATTTATACTGGCCACTTGCTTAACTCTTAGAGCAACACTTTTGTGGTCTCTCCTGCTGCTGTCACCCAAGCTCTCTCTGCCTGTTGATGGCATTCCAGCAGTGAGCAAGATACCCCAGGCCTAGGGAGGGGCTTTGCCTACCTGGTGTAGGCTGATACAGCTCTAAAACCCGCAGGTTTGACCGCATGGGAGCAGGTGGCCCACTCTTCATTGATGTGACGTGGCACCCCGCAGGGGACCCAGGATCTGACAAGGAAACCTCCTCCATGATTATTGCCAACACTGCAGTCAACTACTGTGGCCTGGAGACCATCCTGCACATGACATGCTGCAACCAGACCAAGGATGACATCACGGGGCATCTGCAGAAGGCCAAGAGGCTTGGGTTGAAGAACATCATGGCACTGCGTGGAGGTGAGTCCTGTGATGTGCGGGGCTCAGCCTGTGCTGCTGTTGTGTTCAATTCCAGGGTAAAAACAGAGAAATAAGATTTAGAGGCTTCTTCTGCAAGAATTAGATGTTGAGACTGCATTTCACCTGAGCCCTTTCTTAGCAGTCCCTCCAGCTCAAGGGTAGACAAAACCAGTCCATGGTTGAAACTGCAGACTTGGGGTTTTCATCATTATCTTCCTTTTAATGGCAGGAGGTTTTTACAGAAGTAGCAGATCTGAATCCAGGAAACAGTTGGAGAGAGCTGTGGATTTGTTCTGTTTTCAGATCCTGCTGGTGAGGAATGGGAGGAAGAAATAGATGGTTTCAACCATGCTGTTGACCTGGTTAAGCACATTCGCAGTGAATTTGATGATTACTTCGACATCTGTGTGGCAGGTAAATGTCTTCCACTGCAGAGTGGGGGTTAGGGTCTGAGGCAGGGAAATCAGCTCAACAGTCCCTCCCTGGACTGCTGTGACAATACAATACTTCCTAATTTCTAGCAACTTGACCTGACCACCAGGGTTTCATTTTTTTCCACCCCTATTCCTCCTAAAGGCTACCCCAAGGGTCATCCTGAAGCAGAGAGCTATGAGGCAGACCTCAGGCACCTGAAGGAGAAGGTCTTTGCTGGAGCAGACTTCATCATTACACAGCTTTTCTTCCGACCAGAAACCTTTTTCAAGTTCCTGAAGGACTGTCAAGCCATTGGCATCACGTGCCCCATTATTCCTGGCATCTTCCCCATACAGGTGAAATCCAGTAATTTGGGTTTGGGGAGGGAATAAGGATCCAGGATGTTAAGTGTTTGTGGGTCAGGGCCTGAGAGAGAGAGGTCTGTAAATATCTTCGACAAAATTTCTGGGAAGTGAGAGTGCTAAACATGTGATAAATCTGTAGGTGGTTTGCTAAATTAAAGAGGCAGGTAATAACAAGCTGAAAAGGTTTTCTGTGCCCATATGGCACAAAGGGGTATAAAGGACAATGTCACTAGTCCTAACTAAGCAGTCTTGAGGTGTTAATTGTCACTGTCAGCATGCTGGGCTTGGACAAGGACCTAAAAATCACCTAAAGTGACATGACCTGGACTGTGTTACCATCCTGGAGATGGGGCCTGGGAGTAGAATCCAGGAGACCCAATTCTAAATCTGCCACAAAATTGAGACCAAGTACCTGTGCTGTGGGGATGTCAGAAAAGGGCCTTGGACAAATATAAATCCCCTGCATCCTCCTCCAGGGTTACCACTCCCTGCGCCAGTTGGTGAAGCTCTCCAAGCTGGAGGTGCCTCAGGAAATCAAAGATGTGATTGAACCCATCAAGGACAATGATGCAGCCATCCGGAACTACGGGGTGGAGCTGGCAGTATCCATGTGCCGGGAGCTGCTGGACAGTGGGGTGGTGCATGGGCTCCACTTCTACACCCTCAACCGGGAAGTGGCCACCACTGAAGTCCTGAAACGCTTGGGCTTATGGAAGGAGGACCCTAGGTGAGCAGAACATACTGGTTTCTGTCAGTTCCACTTTCACATCCATCCACCCGTCCCACCTTCTGAAAGCAAACAAACTCTACTTTTTTGCCCCCTTTTTTTTTTCTTTTTAGCACCTTTCTGCATTTAGAAGTTCACCCTTCCTGTAGGTCTCCAACAAGAGCTGGGAGGAAGAGGGGAAAGCTGAAGGAGGAGTTTGTTTGTTTTACTAAAGTAGCTTTAAAGGAGCTGTTCTGGAACTTTAAAAATCCAGACTCTTAGAGATGCCACTTGGAAGAAATAAGTTTCTGATGCCTGTCACAACCCCTCTTACAGGCTGGGTGCTATGTAAGCTCCCACTGTGGATTTCTAGGGTTCTCTGCAGCTGATTAAGGGCATGTGGAATTCTCTCTGAGTCCACAGGCTTCAGCATAGACAAAAGGAAGGAAAGGAAATACTCAGCTGCTTTTTTTTCCTTACAGTACCTTCCCATAGTGCTTTGCCTTACCTTTTCTAATTTCAGGTTTCAGTGCTGTACTCTAACATTAAATAGACCCCTACTGAGCATCTTGTAAGGGAACTGTGGGGGAAATATTTTCCATAAAGGAAGAAGAGTTTCCTGTCCTACTCTTCTCAGCCTCTGTTACTTGCTCTCTCCAGGGGAAGGGCCTCCAGGCTCTAGTGGAGAGCCAGCAGAGGAAGTGTGTTAATCTCTGCTCCTCCCATGCAGGCGGCCCCTGCCCTGGGCAGTCAGTGCCCACCCCAAGAGAAGAGAGGAAGATGTTCGGCCCATCTTCTGGGCCTCCAGGCCCAAGAGTTACATCTACAGGACCCAGGAGTGGGATGACTTCCCCAATGGCCGGTGGTAAGTGTCACCTGCAGTAGGAAAGCCTGGTCTCTGTTAGTGGGTGTCCTGGGCACACTTTGGGCTTCACTGAACAGGTGTCTTCCTAACAAAGTGGTCCCCAGTTACTTGGATTAAATGAGTTGAAGAGAATGGCACCAAGATCCTGAGGTTTTTGGTGTCTAGGTGGGTTTTGTTGGATTCTTCTGTTCCTGGGTGGCTGCCTCCCTGCACCATCAAATCAGCTTATCTTCCTCAGTGGCCTGTTAACTCTGTGTCTGCTCCCCTTGCAGGGGTAACTCCTCCTCTCCAGCCTTTGGGGAACTGAAGGATTATTACCTCTTCTACCTGAAGAGCAAGTCTCCCCGGGAGGAGCTTCTGAAGATGTGGGGAGAAGAGCTGACTGGTGAGGAAAGTGTCTTTGAGGTGTTCACATGTTACATCACTGGAGAGCCCAACAGGAATGGGCACAAGGTGAGTGATGGCCCAGGAAAAGATGGTTGGTGTGGCACAAAAAATAGTGCATGTTTCCCCTTGCTTCTGGTACTATGTTATTCTTCTAAACAAGAATTGGCACTTCCCTCTCCAAAAGGATTTTCTGGGACGGTGTTTGGAAGGGGATCCATCAGCCAGAGCTAGGGCTCAAAATAAAAGGAAAGCTGCCACAGTATGACAAGACTGGTATCTATAGACTTCAGCAGTCATTCTTAGAGTTGAGCATATCCTGCCCTGTGAACCAAACCTGGGAGTTCTCTCCTGAAGCAGATGTGTTTGAGGCCATCAAGGCACTTCTGAGTGCCTTCAACACCCAGATGGTAATGAAGGGTTGTTACACCCACTGTGAGCCACCCTTTCTCCTCACGGCAGGTCACCTGCATGCCTTGGAATGATGACCCTCTGGCTACTGAGACCAACCTTCTGAAGGACCAGCTGGAGAAGGTCAACAGACGAGGAATCCTGACCATCAATTCCCAGCCAAACATCAATGGCAAACCATCCACAGACCCCATTGTAGGCTGGGGGCCCAGTGGGGGCTATGTTTTCCAAAAGGTACTGTACTATTCTGGGCTAGGCACCAAAGAGTTATGACCCTGTTTGGCCTCTGTTAGGTTGGGAGGTCTCGGGCTTTCATCCAGATAATCTTTCTGCCTACTCCTTAATGCCTTGTTGGTGAGATGAGGCAAAGCTCCTTTGGTGTCCTAAGAGCCAGGCTATGTCATCTCTGTGGCTGACTTCAGGGCTGTTTTCTCCCACCACAGATCATGTATTGTTTCTTGTTTCTAGTCACAGCAAGTAATTATTGGTAACTTCTTTCTAGAGCAAAGCTGTGAAGTTTGAGATACATTTTACCCATTGCATCTGATCCCATTCAGTGATGCAGAAAGCACCTGCGTTTTTCATAAAATGGGAATCAATGGGGTAGTATCTCTACCACCATGGTGATAATTGGGCATTTAAAAATTCCCCTGTCTGTCCTTCACTAAGGCAGAGTTCTCCACAATTGCCCCCAGCCCACAGCACTGTGCTGTGCTGTTCAGACAACCGCCAGGTTCGTTCCCAGGCCTGCCAGCAGTCCTGCCTTCCACCATCAGGCATTTCAGGCCCTAGAGCCTTGCCACTAATGGCTGTGATAGGAATATCCCATCAAGGTAAATGCCAGGCAAGTGGCTCATAGTGGGAAACAAAGCAGCCTTGTTCAAAAGGGATCCAAACCGCCAAAGCCAGAGACCAGCAGATGGCAAATGCAGTTATGTTTTCAAAGGAAAAGATTCCCCCGAGGTGAGGGAAATCCATCATCTCACACAATAGCCAGGAAATGGGGGGAGGGGAAGCAGTTGTTGGGAGCAGCCAAGCACAGAGCAAGTACAGAATTCGGTTGTATAAGCACACAGGGAGAACTGTGAACAAAAGATGAGGACAGGGAGTGGTGCTTAGGAGAGCCCAGCTGAGACCCCCGAGTTCTGCTCTCACGGGGCTGGGCTGCCTTGGCAAGACACTGCTGTAGAAGAGAGGTCAAGCTCAGGCCTCTTCCAAGCACTCTGGCACAGGCTGCTTCCTGGTGCAGCAGTTGTGGTTACACTGGAGTTCATTCCAGCCTGTCTCCTTGCACGGGTGCAAAACAGGCAGGGTGTAACTTTCCTGAGCTCACTGTTCTGGGCTGTTATATCTGCTCTCCCCAGTTATTTATTTTTTTCCCCAGCTCTCTTAGGAATTTGCTCTGCCCTTTGCTCAACGCTCCTCTGTAGGTACATGTTTCTGGGGATGTACATGCAAGGCAGCCCAGACTCCACAACTCTGTCCTTGTTTGCCTGTATTTATCTGTCCTGCCATGACCCAAGGCTCTGATTCTCCTCCCCCTTCCCCATCCCTCTCTGCAGGCCTACCTGGAGTTCTTTGCCTCCAGCGAGATCGTCACGGCGCTGCTCAAGGTGCTGAAGAAGTACGAGCTGAGGGTGAACTACCACATTGTCAACGTCAAGGTGGGCTGTGGGGCACAGGACACATGCCTTTCACCACCTGGGGAGAGAGGCAAATATCCAAGATTCAGATATCGCTATGAACAAAGTGGGACATGAGGGCTGATGAAGGGAAGTAAAGCAAGTCAGCTGTGTCGTGCAGCAGCTGTTTGAGTTAACAAGGAGAGGGTAAACGCACTTGTTCCAACTCACTCAGCTCCTCCTCCAGCAGTTGCTTCAGAAAGGTTTTCCTTCCATTGGCAGGGCCAGAATATCACCAATGCTCCAGATCTGCAACCCAACGCTGTCACCTGGGGCATCTTCCCGGGCAGGGAGATCATCCAGCCCACTGTAGTGGATCCTGTAAGCTTCCTCTACTGGAAGGTGAGTCCTTGCTCCTGCTGGATACACTACTGTGAAATTCAGTGTCTGGTTTTGGTCTGTGACACTTCTCACAGTTGAGGGCTGTTGCAGTATTGGCTTGCAGAGGTCCAGGGATTGCTTCTCCTGCTCCCTTTGTGTGAGGAGAACTTTGCTGTGGCAAAAGCTCTTCTCAAACACCAAGTGCACAGTAACTTGGGAACTACCAGTGTCACTGTACTGGGTCCCAGAGTGCTGGACAGTGGTTCTCCCTCCCCTCTTACACACACAGGGGCAGCACTGAGCCACTCACTGCACTGCAAACCGTGTCTCCTTTCAGCTCGGGACACTTCCCCCTGCCTGGAAAGCAGGAGGCTCCTTGCTCAACTCGTGCCATTTTTATGGAGAAGAAACAAGCCACAGGCTGGCCAGCCACACGTGACACTGGGTGTCCCAAATTAAGTAACTCGAAAATGTTACACAACTGCCAACGCTTTTTTTCCCCTGTCAGGACGAGGCCTTTGCCCTGTGGATCGAGCAGTGGGCCAAGCTCTACGAGGAGGAGTCGCCCTCTCGCATGATCATCCAGTACATCCATGACAACTATTACTTGGTCAACCTGGTGGACAACGACTTCCCCCTGGAAAACTGCCTCTGGCAGGTTGTGGATGACACTTTTGAGCTGTTGAACTCTCCAACTCAGCAGTGAAAATCCCTCTTCCAATCTCTTACTTCCTCCTTCCATCCACTGAGAAGCAGCAGCAGTTCTTGTGCTGGTGATGGGCAACACACTCCTAAACCCACACTACGTGCTCCTGTCCCCAGCACACAGGCTCCCTGAACCCTTCTCACTGAACAATAGCCAGAACTACCTGAACCTCTGAGCTGAGGCTCCAGACTGAGCCTGAAGGCCAGCTCTGGGGGATGAAGAGCTGCTAATGGCTGTGTTGATTACAAGAACAGAGAACTCTTATGTATCAATGTGATAAAACTCCATGGGATTCTGGTAACTTTCCCATGCCAGAAATGCTCCCCTGGGAGCAGAAACACTCCCATCAGCTGTGCCTATGCAAGGGAATTATTTCAGCAGTTACCAACCCGGAAAAGAAGGTCAAATTGCTTTTATATTGCACTCCTAAAATGTATTTCTTCATAATTGCTCATATCAGGCTATTTTGCACTCACTCCAGAAAAAGGTTCAATATTTCTCCCTAACTTTTCTCCTTTTATTGTATTTCCTGTTTTCTTTTTAATAGGACTGTGTGAATTACAGTTCTGGATTAAGCTACTTAGGAACCACACTATTCCTTAGATTATGTATAATAAATTACGTGAATACAAATGTCTCTTGTCCTAGGCTATACTCTAGCAGAGACTCATGTCAGCCTGGCACAAGGGAAAATTTTAAGAAAACCTATTGTTTCTGGGGCAGTTCTGCTTCCACTTTCAGTGCATGCCCTGAGTATGGCCAAAGCTGCATGGTAGAGCAGAGAAAGCTTAAATCCTGGAATATACCACAAGTAAGCTAGCTACAGTCTTTGGCTCAGAGCTGTAATGTTGAAGGAGTTGGGGTGGTCCTTTTCCAGTGCCTGAAGGGAAATACAGCCTATCTTTCCTGACCTAAGCCTATCTTTCCTGACCTAATGACTCTTAACAGCCTTAGGCCCCACAGCATTGGAATAAGGGGCGTGTGGAGCTACTGAGGCTGCTTTGTGTACTTAATAATCCTGCCAAGCTACCACAGGCTAGGAAAACAAGACCTCGGGGCAGTTCCCAGTGGGATTTTGAGATTCCCACCATGCTGTGAGCATCTCTTTCAAACAAGCAAGGAAGAAAAGCCTTTTCCAGATTCTTCAGACCCTCTTGTTACAGCTGTCTGAGGCCGGGCTCATATATCCAGGGTAATTACAGGGCATCAATCACAGAGGCAAGTAATGGGAAGGTTGGGGATCAGACACGCCTGTCTCGCCTCAGCACAGCTTTTGGTGCTCAGCTGTTCCCAGCAGGTTTCTCCATCCCTCGCCCATTCAGCACAGAAAGGAACCAGCAGGAAGCAGTCAGGAGGTTGGCCACCCACTGAAAGGCTTAATGAAGAGCTGATGGACCTAGACAGGGGGAGGAGGTGGGAGCCATGTGGGAATCTCCCACCAGGGGAAGAGCCAAATCTAAAAATAAAGACCTGTGTTTGTACCTACCCAGGACAGTCCAAACTTTGGAATCAACAGGATCTAGCACAGGCAAACTCCTGTTCATCTCTAAGACTGATGTATTTGCTTACTCCCCTGCTTGACGCCAAACTCCTGTCCATGAAAAAAACAGAGTAAATGGAGAGCCTGTAAGGCGTTTTTTTGACCTTTAATCAGAGCTCCAGAGAAAGCAGGGTCCAGAGGAGAAGGGAATGCAACCTCACAACAACAGGGGGTAACTTCTCCATTTGTGCTGCTAAGGAAGTGGGATACAAGACTTTCAAAGACTTTGACTAGGTACCATGTCTTCCTGGTTGTCCTTTGGCTGTCACCCTTCTGGCCTGCAGCACTGCTTTTATCACAAGAGCAGTGTTTCTCTTTCTCGACTGCACAGGACCAACTCTTTGTTGTGACAGGAGCCACATCCTCCTCGTGTCCTGAAATGAGCAGCAGCTGCAGGCAGTCCCCTTCCATTCAGCACAGTCCTTTGTCCTTGAGCTGGAATGCTGTGAGCTGCTGCCACCTTTCAAAGGCCTGAGAGAGGGAAGTGGACAAATCAAACACTCAGGTGACCCTTGAGGGTTTGCAGCCACCCTCATAGAACCCATAAACACAGCCTTCCCTCTAGCAGTGGCTCTGCCAGCTGCCTCCACCCTTCACTCGGAGCCCTTCCCTGCCTCTCCTAAGCCAATAAATGACATGCAAAGCACAAATCAATGTGAGAGAAGAAAGAACAATGTCCCCTCTGCCCTCTAATTTGAGTACCTGCTCCCATCTCTTTAAAGCAGGACCTAATCCTGCATGGATCTTCAGGAGGCAGGCAGAGGAGCAAACTGGGTATGAGTTCTAAGGCTTTGCCTGCTCACTCAAATTCATAGTGATTTGCCTGCCCCTGGGTGCAAGTCAGCACAGTCCTCCTTCACCAGTGTGGAGCCTGTTTCTTCCCTGAGTGGGGTCTCCAGAGGCAGGGGATTAGTGGATTAACATCACTAATAACAGCAGGGAAGGGGGCACACATCAGGGAAATTGACTGCTGACACAAAGCTTTGAAAAACACCCAAAGATGAACCCATGTAAAGCTGGAAGCTATTTCCCTTTGTTATTGGCAAGTCCCATTCTTTGATGTATTCAACTTCTCCCCAAGCAAGTGCTTTGTGGTGGGGGGGAGATACTGGGAACACCAGTTGTCCCTTTGGGGTGCTTTCTGGTGGACTGAGGCCCACAGAATTGAAGCACTGAATTCATAAATGCTTACCTGGGACAGGAGGCTCCTAGCTTCCTCCTCCAAAAAATTCTGCACCACATAGCTTTGCAAATATCTTCGCCTCCACACCTTCCAGGCCTTTTCTAGCACCCGCTGCCTGTCCTGCCAGGAACAAGAGACAGTGCACAGATTAATTGGGCTCTGGCAGGCCAATTACCTCACCTCCCTTGAGTCCCACCTTGCTTCCCACTTGCCTTCCCGGGTCCCTCTCGAATGACTTCGCACCGGTAACAAACAGAGCTGACTAATAACAAAGCTCTTACTGTCTCCTGCAAATCCTGTGGCTAATTAAGTCCCAAAACCCTGGGGAGCTCCAGCACAGCTCCTCAGTGAATATGGACTATACAGGTGTCATCTTGTCCCCTGGGCAGGTCAGAGCACATCTCACACAGCTAAAGCCCAGGAAGTCAGGCAGAGCATGAGCTGAGAAGAAGAGGAAACCAAACGACAGCCCTTGGTAGGTTGTGGTCACCAGTGGGATATACCCGGAACACAGATGAGGACAAAGACTGTAATATTTGCTGTGAACTTTTTGCACAAGCTACAGATAATCTACACAGGTCATCCTGTCTCAGCTTCCCATTTGTAAGAAGGGGCAAAGCATAACTAAATCTGTAGCTATGGCAGTGTGCCAGGCTGGCATTTCAAAAAGAATGACGGAAAAATGATCCACAGCAGCAGAGCAGGATTTCTGGTGCACACTGGTACTTGTTAAACGCCCAAGCCTCATCTCCCAGCCTGCAAGCATAGCAGGCTTGCCCAGTAACACCCGTCCCTGCCACCCTGGTGGCAGCAGACACTCACCATCACCTGAGCCAGTATCACCACCCTGCTGGCTTCCTTCCAGTGGTGCCACCCCCTTGCCAGACAGAGCAGTCTCCTTTCGCGCTGGTGCCGGCAAAGGACCACTGTGCGATGCCACCACCTCAGGTATTTCCTCCTGCAGGCAAGGGAGGCAAATAAGCTTTACCAGCCCAACAGCCCTACAAGGGAGCCCTTCCCTGATGGCAGCAACAAGAGGAAGCCCAGAGCCCTCCACTCCACTTACCCGAGACGCTCCTCATCCCACTCCTCCAAGTCCACCTTTGTTTTGTTCTCCTCAACCCTTGCATGTGCATGAGAGGGTACTACCACATCAGGTCTCTCCACCAGGTGAGGGAGCCACAGCCTTTCAGCCCTGTTTTGGTTTCTGTAGATCACCAGCCAGCGCTGAATGGCACTGGGAAAAAGTCCAGCTGGTGCCGAACCCTCTTCTCTGCCTCTTCTGCTTTCTAGGAAAGGAAAGAGGAATCATACAGGAGCTAACCTTGGAACTAGATAGGGAGAGAGCAGAGCTGCCATGAGTCCTTAGTCCTTTGGCTCAACATGGTAGCAGCCCACAGAGTTTGACTGCCATGAGGTTCTACTCCACAGAGAAATTTGGCTGGCAAACGCTATTCCCCTTCCCTCCTCACACACTCCCCACATGGCCCCATGACAGGAAGAGAGGAGGGTGCATTTTCTTACTCAGGGGCCAGGACAGAGCCATCTTCCTGCTTTTCCTAGCCCCTATGAGGGTACTGCGCTGCCGTAAGCACTGGGAAAAGGCAGCTGCTTTGGTCCAGTAGTTGCAGGCCTGCAAACAGAAATGACACAGCTGCAGCCAAGAGTAAACACAATGCACACAGACAGCACTCACACAAACCAGCCTTGGAGACACATCTATGCCACAGCCCTGCAGATACTTTAATGTGCTAGACCCCAGGCTGGAAACTGCACAGATGAGCTCCCAGCAGGACTGACTCAGCCCTTCCAAATCAATCGACCTCTCTGTGGTTTGCGAGCTGTGAGCCTTTTGAAAAAAGCTGCAACTCTGACAGCTCACTCTGCTCTGCAGGGACAGTGATTATCCCATCTCATCTTTGAGCAGAGAGGAAGGAGTGCTCTCATCTCTCTGGTCAAAATGTCCCCTTTCCTTATTGCTGTGCTCCAGATGGTTGCTGCAAGTGCCAGATTATGGTGATGAAGTTGTGTGCACAGTCTGTAAAGAATTTCAAAGCAGGGACCAAGCAGTCACTGCAAATCAAATTTTTATACAAGCCTTGTCACTGAATTCTCAGTGCCTCGTGACTCACTGAGCCTTCACGAGGGAACAGGCAGTTAAGAATTACTGTCTCACAGGGATCTTCATCTTCTCTTACCTGTTCGACAGTGGCCACAGATCCCAGGCGCAGGGCTTGCCGTCCTCGTGCAGCCACTCGCCAGCGGTGACAGGCCTTACCTGGAGAGGGGGCCTGCCACTTGTGGTTTCTCCCTCTTGGCACTCTCTGTTTAGCTCTCAAGAGTTTGTTCCTCCACTCAGTAAAGCTCACAAGTAAGAGATGGTGCTCTCTGACCCTTTTGAACTCAGAGAGGGCTTCATGCTGCCTCAGACTACACGCAGTCACCTGGGCCCAGGTGATGAGGCACCTGAAAAACAGTACAAACATAGAAAAGTGGCAGATGCCTAAAGTCACATTTCTGTGTTAGACCAAATCCCACCTTCTCACCCAGCCTGCAGTGTCCCACATAAATGGTCAAAGCAAGCCAAAGAACATTCAACATAAAAAAAGGCTGTTCCTATTATTCCTTATGCAATCAACATTTATGGATCTTTCTCCACACTACTTATTTCTCCAGTGCCTCGTCTCTGGGAGGTTCAAGTTCAGACTCCTCAACTACAGCATCTTTCTGCTGAAAACTTGCCCTCATTTTACTTTAGGTTCCCCACACTGTTACCTCCCAGCTACTCAAAGCCCAGGAGGATGTCTCCTTCCCTCTGGCCATTTTAGCATTTCCTCCTCTTCAAAGGCCTCTGCAAAGTGAATCCAATATTATACTATGCTCTTCCTTTGCCTACAAAACAAACACTTTTCCTAGGCTGCCCTGCCGCTACAAACAGTGGATCCCTCAAAAAAAAAAAAAAAAGAATTGAATTAGTCAGCTTCAACCTTTCTCTGTGCCAGCAGCTGACCTTAAAGGTGATGTTTGATGAAGGCTTTTTCTTTATGGGATGAGAACAAAACTGCTAAAATCTCCTTCAGCATGGAACCCAGCAGACTGTCTGCTGAATTTAAGACAGCAGCCTGTTGTCAAGACTCAGATTTTAGTTTTTTTCTTGGCCGTCACAAACTCAGGGCCTGTGTACATGGGATGTACAACCAGAATCTTTATGGAGGTAATTTTATTCCAAAAAAATCAGTGTCTATGTGAGTTACTATTAACAGCCCTGCAAATCTGCACCCACAATAATCTCTCTGTATCTTGCAGGCTGATGCACAGGAGGCCACCCTAGAATCCAATCTGCTTTTAACTCCTGGCTTATCCTTTTGGTTCCTCATTCCACTTGGACTTTCATTATGCAAATCACCCCACTGCACCATAGGGCAGAGGTGTAAATATCCTCCGCCTGGCAGGCTTCCTGGAAGATCAAGAGAATCTATTGCAGGTTATCCTAGCATGAAAAATGCCCTCCTCAGAAGAGACAGGGCTCAGCCTGTACCATGTCCAGGTGAGAAATTAGAAATGCTGCCTCATCAAAGGAGACTCGGAAGGAAGATTAATGGTGGAGACACACTCAACAGGAAGGAGCAACATTAAGGACTTCTCCCAAACACAATTCCCACCAGGGAGCCACCACAGAGATGGATTTGCAGAGGAAAATGCAGCTGGGTGGGGTGAGTGGAGCATCACAGCCACCGAAGTTTCACCATAGTTGCTCTTTCCTCTGCAGATCTTTGTCTCCTCTCAGCCTGACCCTGCAATTCAAAAGGAAACCTGCTAGGGCCAAACCTGCACTTCTCCTGCCTGAAATGAACCCTTGGCATAAATAATCTTATTCATTCTTATCCTCCCAAGTTATTTCAAAGAGAAACACCTGTACAATGCCTGGTTCACTGAAGCTGGACACTTCACTGCACTTCAGCCAGGCACCAGCCTCACACAACACAAACCACAAACAAAACTGTTTTCAATGAGAAAGCCACTGAACACAGCTGAGAGAAAAGAAATTACATTCTTATTTTTTCAGGATTTGCAACATAAGATTGCAAACCATACTACAGCTTCACCTATATTGTAACTAACACCAAGATGAATTGAGTATCATGGTTTTCTTCATAGGCTTTACTGGATATTGCTTTGCTGCAGGAATATATTGAACTCAATTTTTCACATTAAATTAAAATCAACACACTGTGTCCAGAATCCTAAAAGACTCGGGTTTGTAAACATCAGATCTCTGTAAACCTCTGCCCGCTATTCCTTTCAGCAAATACTGAATAATTCCTGTGAAAACAAGGCTTTCAGTTTTTTAAACTACACAAATTTGTTTGCATCTCCCTTGATCAGGGTACAAATACAACACTGCATAACTACAACTGAACACAAGTTCTGGAAAGAAGAGAAGTTTCGAATGAGAAGAATGAGATGGGGAGTGTGAGGCTATGGATAAGAGACTCTTTAACACAGAAACATCCCCAGGGAAGCGCTCCTAACAGAAGCTCCGTTTACACACAAGTTGTCTGCACTTTCAAACCCAAGCTCTGCTCTGAACACAATGGATTCTCTGCTACATAAACTGCTCTTCACACAAAGCTTCCCTCAGAAATGCTTTGAGGTCAGGAAACAAACCTGTGCAGGAGAAGACGCTCCCAGAATAAAGCAGCGTATTTCTGCTTCATTGTTTGGTGATACCATGTCTGCAGGACTAGCCTCTTCTTCTCCTGGCAGCTGTGCTGAGCCCACTGCTGCTGCAGCTCCCTCAGAGCACGATTCCCTGGGAGAGAACACACCACCTTGCTGAGCTCAATCCAATGATTTTTCCATCAAGAAGTCCAGACAAAAGCAAAGAACACATCTGCTGCAAACAGCAAATGGGACCAGACTTGCTAAGATTTCCCGTCCTCTCTTTAGCAGCTAAAGAGACTTTTCACTTCAGCTTGTAGTTTTCTGTCTGAAAGGCAGTCAGACCTTCTTTTTAATTTTCCCTGCAAGGGATCACAGATCACTTCCACTCTTATCTGCAAAGCAGTTTCTCATCAAAAATTGGGAGTGTTCCTTCACCACCACAGCGCAAGTAGCACTTAGAGCACATGGAATCCCTTGAGGGACAGGATCAGGACTGTCCAGCCACCCCAAATGACACACCCTGTTCCTGCTGAAGTACAGCCTGATTGTTGGGTCTGAGGAGACATGTTCACGCCTGGAATGCTGCACTGGACTCCATTTAACTCCCCAGCTGCTGAAATGCACTGCTTGAGGACTCTTTTGGTAGCAGAGGTAGAGGTGCCAAAGGAGTATTTTCCCTACCAAAGCACTACAAAACAGCAGGGCCCCTGTCCTGCTGATAGCCAGAAGAATGCAGTGACACAGGCATTTACTGACCCCTGGACTAGTAGGAGCCTTTCCAGATGAGCAGTGCACAGAATTACAGCCAAGAGTGGGGCTTTCTCCATCCCAGCCATTCCCACAGCATCCCTCTCCTACAGACACAAGTGCTGCTGTCGGGTGGGGTCACTCACTTTGCCAGCAGGAATGCCAACGCTTCAGAGCATCAGCAGTGATCTGGTGCATGTGATACATGAATCTCCGGTCAGCTTCCACTTTCTGGGCCAGTCTCTTTTTCCACAGGCCGAAAGCCATCTGGCAGCAATGTTCTCCATGTTTTAGGGCTGCTGCTGCTTTTCTGTTCTTATTTTCCATGACCCAGTGGTGCCAGCTGAGAAAGGCTCTGAGGAAGGCAAAGGTCACTGCACCGACTGTAGGAACAACTCACACAGATTCCCACCCTTGTAACTGAAACTTGAACAGCAAACATACACGAGGGAGTTTTACAAACACATGTGATCTGTTAACATCCTTTTCCCATTAAATATCAGGGTAAATAACGGACAGGACAAGTTGTTGGGAGTAAGGTGTTCTGTCCTGGTTGTGCCAAGCCTGCTGTGCTCTTCAACTTTGGAATCAGTAGAGAGAAAGGCCAGTGTAGTGGATTAGGAAGTTACTAAGACTTGTTATCAGCAGTGCTGAGCTTGCTCTAATTTGCAGGGCATCCCATCCAACCAGAAATTATTGTTCAGATATAACAATTTTGAAGTGGGTAATACCACAAAATAATGCGCTGCAAAACTCCCACTGAAGACAGAAAAACACAGCTGGATAAAGGATTGTTTTTCTTATTTTTAAAGCAAGTGTAAAGCTTTCAAAACAGAGAGCTTTAGGAAACTTCTGGAAAACACAATCCCTACCGAGACAGCTGAACGTGCCTGAAGTACTGCTGGACCTTTACAAGTTGTTGAGTCCGAGCTGACCAAACAATGAAGTACCTCTGCAGGCAGCATTTCTCTGCCTGCTGCCAGCATCTCTTCACCTCCTTGTCAGAACTGTAGTCCTGTAAACCAGAAAGGCAAAAAAGACCTTGAACTGCCGTTATACCACGGTTACTCCATGCAGCTCAGCCGTTTCTCCTGCTGCTGTTACTTCTATGATTGCCCAGCTCTCTGTTGCTAACCCACACCCCCATGAACACCCAGACACGAGGTGTCTAACACATCCCTTTCAAATCCTTGACACCTGGCCCATTTCCACTCAGCGGGCAAATAGTAGGCAAGAGTTACCCTGAGGAAAGCTTCAATCTCCCAAACCTTCTGTCTGAGAGAAAAAAACAAAGACAAAACAGCAGTCAGACCTTCCATATGCTGATATTGAAACCCAAAGGCTCTTTGCTAAATTGGGCTATGCAGAAACACTTGTACATTTACATTTTATGCACCACTTTCCATTCTCACCTCTTCCCATGCAGAGTAACTGGTGAGAAGCTGGTTATTATCATCTGGACTCTGCAGCACCAAAGTCTGGAACTGATCTCCCACAAACCAATTTCTTCTGCAAGACAAAAATGTTGGGGAAAAAGAAACAAAAGGATAAACTATCTGGAAAAATGGTGTGAGGTGATGTGAGAGGATATCCAGCAGGAAAGAATTCAGCCAGACCAAACAAGGGGCCACTGCCACTAGCATCCCAAAGAACCAGTCTCCAACTCACCCATATCCAGTGCTCTGTGGGGGAAAGGAGGTCTGCAAGCACAGCTCCCCACCCAGCTCAGCTGGCAGCTCTGTGCACTGGTGGAGTTGCAGGAAAGAACTGTGACATGGCAGGTGTGTGACATCCTCAGAGATCAGAAGGGAGAAGCCGTGCTGGCTGCTGTCACTGAGACTGCATTCCTGTGGGTGTGAAGAGAGGATCACTTGAGGTGAGCGTCCTCGTGGGGAAGCACTCAGGTAACAGTTCTCACCAGGCCATTTACTCCTCTTTCTAACAGGGATTCAGGGAAATCCAGAATGCATCCAAAGGAACTGCAGGCTAGCAAGTACAGCTCCAGAGTGCAAACATGTAATGATGGGAAAGTTATTTCTATACTGAAGGTAGAAATACAGGTATTCTCTACTGAGGAAAGAGCACATCACTGTCACAGTGAGGAGGCTCTTTTTACCTTGTCCTTTCCACCCTGCAGCCATAAACAGAAGCAAGTGTGCCAGGGAACCTCACCAGATGAGCACCTACCAACACCACTAGATGGTGAACAAGAAAGGGCACAGAGAGCATTGACTTTACACTTTCTGATTCCATTTCAACTCCAGGAACCCACAGATTCAGTGCTCCTCAGAATTAAATTTTAAGCACAGTTTGCTGGTGACAACATCACGTTGAAACAGAAACTTGCACCTGAAAAATCCCAGCAATTTAATACCTCACAGCAGCCTGGATGTCTCAAGGCCTCCTCACCTTTTCCAATGAGCTTTGAGAGTTCAGAGTAGCTGCAGCACTGCTGTCAAAGCCAGATGATGTTGAAAGGTCCTCAGAAAACAGCGTGGCAAGAGGTTCCTCATTAACAGCTCTGTGCGAGTGCTTAGAACTTTGTTCAATTGTCTTCAGCATGAGGTACTTTTGGTGCCATAGTTTCAGAGCTTTTCTGAGTTTACACTGCTCCGAAGTCTGAGAGAAATAACTGAGACAGAAGATATTGAGATAGCAAAGTGACAGAAAAGGGATACCACAGGGTGACATTAGTACAGACGTGATGGATGATCAATGGGGTAAAAGGGGTTCTTCCAAAAGGATCAGAAAGTCAAGGGGACACTACTAATGAGGGCAGGGCTCCAGGAACTGGCTCTTCTGCACTCACTCAGCTTTGTGATGCTCGCACAGCCTTGCTTTCCACAGCAGATACACCCTCTGCAGCTTCAGCTTTTGGCAGAAGTCATCAAAAGAGCAGTCTGTTTTCTCCAGAAACTGTCTCTCCACAGTCCACAATGGCTGACCTTCAGGCCTCTTTGTCACTCTCTTGTCAGCTTCTGAGCTTAAAACTGCTCCTTAACCAGATACATAAAGAAACAAGAATCATCTGTCAGAGGGCATTCCCAACTTAGACCAGCCCAGCCCCCAAACTGCTTCTTTTCAGCGAGGTTTAAGACTTCCTGCTAGGTTTATGAAGCAGATCAACAAATCTCCCTGTAGCTTCACTGACACATCCAGAACTAGTGCTCTGCCCACTATGGCTTGCTCATACCCTGTATCATCTGAGCCCCTCTGTTATCAGGCTGTTTTCAGCAGGCTTTTACTGTACAAGAAGAGGAAGAAGGTGCCTAAGCACCTCCAACTCTTACATTCTGCACAGACCACAAGCTGCTCACCATGATGCTGCCTCCATTGTAGGAGGAAGAGGTTCACCACTGCCTGCTTATCACCTTCTCTGACCTGCAGCATCTCAACCCACAGCTGGAAGTGCTTCCTCAGTGATACTGCTCTGAGATGGGCCAGATTGCACCTCTCAAGTGCCTTCTGCTCAGCAGCCTCCTTCCATGTGCTGAAGCACCTGAGAATACCAAAAACAAATAAAAACACACTAAAAAAACGTGCACAAGCTTGTGTCTCTTTCTGAGAGTGGGTTTAGTTCAGGAAAGACAGACAGAAGCTGTCATCTCCTGAGCTTCTCTTTGTTTATTTCAGTAAAAAGCCACTATTATGCTCAAAGCACACAGCAGCACAGCGGCTGCTCTTGGGTTTGGTCTTTCAGAAAAATCAAAGCTCAGGACCAAAAAGCTTTGGCAGTGCACTGGCCACAGTAGTTCCTTTTCATGTTTCTATCCCTACTCTCATCCTTATGAACTCCTAAAACAAAAGGATATGTGGCTTTAGGATGGAACAACACATCACTATCTGGGTTGGCTCTGTTATTCCTTGGATCTTCACAGCAAACAGGCTTTTCACATGAAAAATAGACACCTCCCCCAACTCACCGGGAGACGGAGGTTCTTTGGATTTGAGTTGTCAGTGCTAAAATCTGTTTCATTTCCAAGCATCGGGAATGCCACATCCAGAGAAGGTTTCTTAGTTTCTTCCTTTCCAGCAGGGCACGGGCTTCCGAGAGCCTGATTTCCTCTTTGCTCAGCAGCTCCTTCTGCAGGCGCCACAGTCTGAAAGCTGCTGTGTCGCAGGGCAGGAAGAGATCACAGGGAGGAAAATAATTTAGATGAACTTCTAACAAGTTAGTGTCACACAGAAAACGTTCCCTGGCCGAACTCCAGCTGCCCAGGAAAGGGAATTTAAGGGAAGCAGCTCACACTGCTCGAGCAAGAGCACCTGCTGCAGCTGAATTCATACAAGAGACAAGGCAAAAGGTGTATGACATGGGGAGAGGCCACGCTCCACCACCACAGACACTGGCCCAGCTATTTGCAAAATCAGGTTCTGAAAGAGTCAGGTCAAAGCAACAACTACACACAAACCAGAAAACATGGTGAAACAGCGATTATCTCCAAGCTGTTCCAAGGCTATGGAATGTGTGCTTACCAGCCAGGCGTCTCATGTCTCTGATGGCTTCAGCTCTCCAGCAGAACTCATTTCTCTTACTATGACGAAGCTGTGTCCACAGCTCTCCCTCCACCCTGAAGGAGGCACAAACATGCTTTAACATCCAGCTGAACAAAAAGGCACTCACAGAACAGAATCCAGAGCTTTCTTGTCCGGACTTCTCTTTTTGTTTGGACTTGTTATTCTGCTTCCAGAATCAGAAGGCTCAACAAAAGGTTTTTCTTTTGACCCCTCTACTGTCAAACTACTGCAAGAGACTTCAGTATTGCCTCACTCCACACACAGTAGAGACACTCCTACTGCTAGAGAACTGTAGTATTGCCTCATTCCAATCTTGTTTACACCTGTATCACGTATGCAGGTGATAGCTGAAGTCAAGAATTAGTACAGGAGTATTTCTGTCAGACACTCAAAACACTAGCACACAGAAGCTCTGAAATAAGATTGTTTAGTTCTTAAAACTAAGTTACAAATTCTTGCAGTGTTTATCTACAGGAGTACATCCAAGGACATGGAAACAAGTTTGCCATCATCTGAGAAAAAAATTTCCCTGTGTTTGTAAAGCTCGCCTTGTCCAAGATAACAGAAAGAGAACACTCTTGGCTTACCTACGAGCCTGCTCTGCTTCCTTTGAGTATCCTGTTTTAAGCTGATGCTGAGCTGAGGTTGTCATAGTTGCTAATCTTCCTACTCCAAAACCCCCTGCTGATGAACTTTGGGTATAAGAATATGGCTCAGGCTGCAGAGCTTCCTTCTTGTTCCATTTTGCCACAGCTTCCTTCCACTGAAGAAGAAACCGCGTGATTACAACGAACTGCAGAGCACTGCGATCAGCATCCCCATCACTGAGTTTCACACAGGGTACCCCTTCCTGCTCCCTATCCAAAGAAGATTTCTGCCCTCTTGACTGCACAACAGAAAGCTCACGGCACCATCCCACCGTCCCTGGCCCATCCTCACCCTGTGGAAGCTGGCAGCCAGCAGAGTGTTAGCATGTCTCTGCCGGGCCACCTCCAGCTGTGTCCTCCTCCAGTGCACAGCCCACTGCAGAGCACCAAGGCCCTTCCGAAGGAGCTGCTCACTGTAGAGCTCCCTGGCTGCAGCCCTTTTCCAAAGGACGTGTCTCCTCCAGGCTTGGAAGCACCTTCTTAGGATTTCTCTGTCACACAAGTGCTGGAAACTTAAAAAAACAAAAGTGAGCTCCAGCTAACAGAAAGGAAAGTTAA
This sequence comes from Cephalopterus ornatus, assembly GCA_013396775.1. Taxonomy (NCBI): domain Eukaryota; kingdom Metazoa; phylum Chordata; class Aves; order Passeriformes; family Cotingidae; genus Cephalopterus; species Cephalopterus ornatus. The sequence goes on from VZRE01014471.1 coordinate 350,038, forward strand.
ACCAGCCAGGAGGTGGCAATCAGAGTTCAGCCATCAAGCTGTAAAGGAATTGTTTCAAATCATTCTCTCTAAAGAGTGAAAAAACTGCAGTCTCTCATCAAATTAAGGAACCATTAAACTGGTAGCAACCTCAGACACAGGTCACAAATTTGAATCTGATCTCATGGATAAGCCCAGCTCCTGACCTTCTTTAACTATGCAGTGATCACGCTGGAATTTGCTGCACCGAAGAACAGCACTGATGGTACCAATGCTTTTTGTTGCTAGCAACAACCAAGGCTGAATTTAGAAGACAGAATTTAAAAGATACATAAATTATTTTTTTAGATCATACTCAGTTCTACAGACAACTCTTTGAAAAGAAAGGGATGTAGGCCCTCAGCCAAGCACAGCAGAATAATGTAGGTTAAGTCCTAAAACCAAATGCTTCCTTAGCCCTTTGCAGCGGTTCTCCTCCTCTGCCAACTACCTGCACATTCACACATAAACACAGTTTTTTTACCTTTGTTCATTCACCTTCAACGACCAGAAGCTGTTCTCAGAGACCTGCAGACAGACAAAAGACAGTTATTCCCACTCCTCCACTCTATTGAAGAATTTGTCTTTGTGGCACGAGTCATTTTGGATGGAGACCAGAACAGTGCTGCCTCAGGGTCAGGTATTATGTCAGATGCCTCGGACACTGCCCCCACCACTGCTCTGGGAATACTCTTACATACTTCAGACATAGAAGAGTGCAGCAAAACTGAAATCTTAGGGCCCTGCAACCATGTAAAGAGTAAAAACCAGTTTAATGCTTTCCCTCAGCATGCAGATGCAGAGAACATAAACAGATGTTTACATTCCCAAGAAAAACCAAGTTAAAAAGCTGGTCTTTAGGAAGAAGGAAATGAGATGGAAAGATGCATCTGTTGGGATGGAGCAGGACCGTAGGAGAGAAGATTCTGGCCATTCAGTACCAGGAAAAAACTACAGGAAAAGCATCCCCATCACTTGTACCTCAGCTCTGCACCTCTAGCAAGTGGCAGAAACAAGCACAAGCAGTACCTGTGACCAGGGATGCTTCACAGTGAGCACACCCTCACCTCTCTGGACACAGTTCCCTGTGTCTGGCTCCCTTCTTCACAGCACCGTGGTTCTTTGGCACTCCTCTCCACAGAGTGTTCTTCAGACTGGCTGAGACTGGCATCATCTTCCAAATTCCTCCAGCTGCTTTGGTAGGAGTATTTGTTTGTTTCTTCTCTGCTCACATTCATAAAATCTACATGAGAACATTCACCAAAGCCTTCTTCACCCTGAATACCCAAAGGGCTGGACTGGCTGCTGCCCACCACAGCCGTCCTTTCGGCTGCTCCTGATCTGGGGTCACACACATCCTCTGACTCTCTGATGCACTTAACACTAGGTTCAGAGTTGTTGACTTCTACAGATTTAACACTAAGCTGCTGGCCTGGGCTAAACTCTTTATCTCCAGGAGGAGAATCAACCCTCACACAGACTTCCCGTGGAGTTCCATACATGGCTACATCAACGTTCATCTGAGCCCCCCTGAAATCTGTCTCCAGTGACACCTGCAGACCCTCTGCATACAGACTGCCTGGAAGGTCTTTCTTCCAAGATTCAGCACACAGAGATGCCCTGTTAGATGCCTCTTCTCCATTAAGAACCTCTTTTGGGGAATGACTTTTTGTTGGAACATAAAGACCAGCAGTTTCCAGAGCTGGCTTTGCCGGGGACTGCAATCTGAAAGGAGGGGACCAATTGTAGGAGGATTCTGCTTCTGTATCCACTAGCCTGCCAGAGCCCACTCCAAAAGCAAGGGTTTGTGGTTGGATGACACCTGAAATTTTTATTCTCCACATGTTTGAGTCCATGTATCCATATCTGTGAGAGACAGAGAGAGGTTCTGCATGACTGAATTCCCTTGCCACTGCACTAAGGCTCCAGTCTTTAGCAAAGGGGACACCCCATTTCAATCTTGCCTGGGCAGCATTGGTTCTTGCTGCACCTAGATGTTCTCCCATGGTCAGGATACTGGGAGCTGCATCATCAGGAGCCAAGTACAGACGGCCACTGACTGGAGAAGACCTGGACTCCAGAGGGAGGGAGCCCCGTATCCCCATCAAAGCGCTTTCTTGCTTAAGCCTCTGGATTGAACAGTACAAGCTAGCAGAAATCTGTGAGGATTGCAAAAGAGACTGAAAGGAGTCCAAACCAGATGGACCGAGATCCCCCAAGGTCAGGGCTGCACTACCACAAGCGTTCACACTTTCACTTGAGCTCCTTGAAGAGGGACACACCCCTACCTCACGTCTAAGAGAGAAATCTGCAGTGTGAGATGACAAATGTGCACTGACCAGGGAAGGGTTCACAGGATCCATACAAGAAGCAGCCAGGAGGCTGATGCTGTTGGTTTTTCCACCTGATAGTCACTATTCGTGTTCCTACTTTGTAAATAGTGATGACAAGGAGTGTGTGGTGGAACAGGGACCTGCTGCCTTTGCTTCCTGATGGTGTTGTTGAGGAAACTCAATACTCTCACTCCTTCTCCCTTCTAAAATCACATGCCTCAAGGTGTGAGGGAGATTCTCAGCAGAGAGCACTGACAAATCAAGATGGGGACTCTGTGAGCCACACACTTGTTGTGCTGCAGCCTAGAGCAGAGACTATTCTGCTGCAGGAAGCAGAAACTGGAGAACTGAGTGGCAGTGTCCTGGAACAGCTGAGAAGGGCAGGAGAGATTAGTCTGTCTCAAACTGGGATGTCTCTTCCCAGGTGAGAGGTGTGGAACACAACCAGCCTTGTGCTGCTGTCTGCCTGGGCTTATGCTGAATGCTGCAGCCTCAAGCCAGGGATGAGAAATGTCTACTCGACTTCTAGTGCCCAAATACAGATCAAAATTCAGGTTCTTCTGAATGTTTCTTTGCTCTGAAGAAAAAGAAGAAGAAATATAAACAAAGGAGCATGTGTATTTCCCATCACATCTTGCCTGGTTTGCCAAAGGCTTTTTTGGTACTTTCCTTATGAATTCCTCATCTCTAATCCACCAGCCTCGGTCCTCAAAGTGTTAAAGACACTACTCTCTTCCTGTTTCTAAGCAGACAATCATGTCTGGCAGAGCAGGAATGACTGAAAGGGACAGATTCATCTCTCAGCAAAAAACCTGGAAAACAAAGACTTCCAGCGTTATGCACCTGCAGCCTCAGAAAGAACTTGTTGCTAGCAAGGCAGAATTATCCTGCTGTCATGACAAAAAGCAGCTTTTCCTGAATGCTTTACATCTCACCAGATCTACGTGACACCAGTCAAGAACAGGTCTGAAAGAAAATGTTTTCACAGAAGTCAGAGCAACATGGTTCCAGCTGGAGTACAATGCTTACCCCTCTTCACTGATTGGAAACTCAGCTCCAATCTCCTCCACATTCGTGTTTTCTCCAGGGCTGATAGGAGAGGTAGGGCCTCAGCTTAAGGTTCTCTTTCACGCCTTAGCAAGTGAAAATTTGTCCAACTATCATACTACAGTCCTGCAAAAGTTCAAGGCTCTACAGACTAATTTCTTCTTGACCACACTAAAAGATGAAACCTCATTTACACAGCCAGAGAACCAACATTGTCCCCTAACCTGAACAGTTAAAACACAGCTGGGAGACCTAATTTGCAGTCTAGCCACTAAGTCTAATGGTTATACATATAAAACTCATGCTGAGAACAGATTCCCAAGTTGCTGCTAACAGGTAAGTGCAATTTGAGGGGACTGTGCTTTCATTCCCTCGAATTTTAAAAGCAAGTTGTCAATCACTGTCATTCTAACTACCATTCTTTTCCACCTCTCTTTTGAAATGCGAAAATGGTATTGTATAAAGACACACACACCTCTATCATCTTAAAACCCCTAGTCAATCTGAAAAGAGACAGCACAGCCTATGAAATCAATGCCCATTGTCTTTTTCAAGCACACTCTAATCCCAGAAAGCCTCCTGTCAAATTGCACTCTGTTTCCAAACTGTGTTTATCTCATTCTCTTCTAAGGAAGCGTCTGAGCCTCGGTTATCCCTGTTTGTAACAGCCCACTTGTCCCCCTCTCATGCAAACTCCTTCAGTAATCACCACGAACTGGGGAACAAACTCAGCTCCTAAAGCAGCAGGAGACAGTCAGGCAGTGTTGCAATTATCCCTGGGAACTGCTGTTACTGCCTTTCATACATCACCAAGGGTGCCATGAACGGAAAGATCCCATTACTTTTTCCAGCTAAGTTGAAGTTGGCAACTACGGAGTGAACAGACAAAGCACAGCTGCCTTCCTCAGGGTGCCCATCACTGCATGAAGTATAACCACAAAATGCAGTGGACTGGTGTTCCATGGAAGCACTCCCTTGCATCCCAGGAATATTCAGCCAACAAGCAATGCATCACAAAAGGGTGTTACAAAGGATTTAAATCGTGAAAGGACAGGAAACCACCATGTTTATTGGTCCTGTTTTGCTCTGTGAACACCCAGCCCTGGACTACTTTATGCTCAAGAACCTGGACATAATCTATTCTCTTGACAACTCATTTGATTTTCTTAGGTCTCCATTTCAGTTCTTCCTGCCAGCTACCAGGTTTTCAACATATTGCTATGGTTATTTTAGGGTGTGTCCTTCACCTCACTCGTTCCTAATTTCAGTCTCATTGAGATTTAGAAGAAATAGCATCCTTTAAAAATCATGTTTGTCTGCCTTCCCAAAATTGCCATGCAGGACTTTAACATAACCACTTTTAAGCAGTACTTAATCTTACTCAAAAGACAACAAGATGTTATGAAGTGCTTTTTTAAAACTTCTCCAATGGCCAAAAGAGATACTCAAGGCAAACTACACATTTTGTGAAGCACAAAATCCATGACCAATGGATTTCATATTAGTTCTTATGTTTCCAATGCCAACATTTAACACATGCTTACTATATAAACACTTTGCAGAAACACACTAATGCTTTAAAACCTGAAACAAATCCAATCAAGCAAATAAAAGATGATCAAGTTCTTTCTGTTGTTATAAGCAAAACGAAGTAAATAGCACAGTTCATGAAAAATAAATCAAGCTCTTTCAAGTGAATGCCATTTCAGCAGTATGATAACAATGCCAGACCCATAATAAACACATAAGCGCTGCCATAACGCTCATTTCCCCATCCCTGCAGACCAAGGCTGATCCATTTCACGTTCCAAGTTGGGACCGGTGATTAGAACGAGACCACACTTCAGGTGCCTTGGAAACCAGGCTCTTGCCCACTGCTCGGCCTTACGAACCAAACCACCGCTGCCACTGCGATATTTCTCCCAACAGGCACAAACACAAGTGGCGTCCCCTCACCAGCCGCCTCCATCCAGGCAGCAGCGCTGCCCCGGGACGCGGCGGTGGGAGCGAGAAGCCCATCCCCAAGCCCTCCCTCAGCACCCCCGATGGCTCCACGCTCCTCGTGGCCACTTACTCACTCTGAGGGTCGCCACTGCGGGGCCCCGCCAGGACCTGGGGGACCGGCCAGGCACCACCGTGTCAGCGCCTCCTCGGCAGGGACAACCCGCCTCGTCCCCCCTCAGCGCCCGGACCCCGCGCCCGCTCCAGCTGGGGCTCCGTAAGCGGCTTATCCCGGCGATTAGCAACGCTGCCGGTCACCGGGGCTGCAGATGGCCGCGGGAAAGCCGCTCTGCCCCACGGCTAATTAAAGCCGGGACCCGGCCGGGGTGAGGGCGGCTCAGCCCGGGGTAAGGCTGTACCTGTCCCGGGCAGCGCCTCAGGGAAGGCGCCATCTCCTCCTCCTCCTCACCCCACCATCGCTGAGGGAGGAACGTGCGCCGGTGATCCTGGGGAGCTGCCTCAGGGCACAGCAGCACCTGAAGTTTTTAAGAAACAAAGCAAAACCACCCGAATGGAGCTTTGCACCTATCTGGGTGAGGAGACCCCACTGAGAAACTCTGAGAGCCCCGGGATCAGCGAGGCCACGCTCTGGCACAGCAGCTCCACGAATCGCCTCACCCCCTGCTACACCAAGTACAAACACTCTCCTCCTCTTCCAAAGCCAGGAGAGGGGCCTGTTTTTATCGCCACCTCTCTGATTCACTGCCGAAAATAGGTATCCTTGAGGCACTGCAAACGTCGTGTAAGACCTGCCTTGCGCTGCTCCCCTGAGCTCCCAGATGAGCCAAATTCTCCACAGAAAAGCACACAGCAAGTCAGCTAGATGGGCATTTCCAGTGGAGAATGGCTGGGAAGGCCTCACGAAATATAACTCATTGTGCAAATACCCAAAAAACACTGCATTTAGACCAGTGATTCTCTGTTTGTGGTTCACTGGTCTAGGGAAGAAAAAGCCTGAGTGTTTAAAAATGTGTTATTCAGGGATCTGTGCTGCCACTGTACACTTCTAAAGAGCAGATAAAATCCACTAACATAAAGGCTGTGCAACTCGACAAGCTCCAGAAGTTTCTGCCTACCTATTCTTTCTTCCCCATCTGATCACAAGAACAGACAGATTCCTATTCCTGTGCTCTATGGCATGGCAGCTTGAAAAAAATGAATGCACAACACTCATTCCAGGGGAGTAAACCCAAATATCACACTTTTATGGCATTTACCATGCGCTTGGTCCAAGAATCAATAATAAAGGTCCAGATACACCAGCAGGTCGCTGCAGTGCCTATGCAGCAGAGTAGAGGAAGCATCTGCTTATGTTTAAAGTGATCACTGCTGGGAGAAAACTGCTTGGATTTAAAAATACAAATGGCATGCTTCTACAGGTTAGAGCAAAGTTAACAGGGCTCTTGGTCACTGAAGAATCAACACAGCAGCAGGTCTTGTCAAGAGAAATGCAATTGTAGAATAATAGATGTAAACTTTGAAAATGAACCTGCTTCAGAAAAACATAGATCTTCCTAAAACCAGAATTCTGCCAAAGCTGACAGACACTTTTTCTTCTGTAAAAGAATCCCACTGAAATTGGTTTGTTTATTTGTTTCTGGGGTTTTGTTTGTTTTAGAATTTTACCTGAAAGCTACAGCAGGGCAGATTTATTGTGCATAACATTAGAGTTTATGGTTTGTCACACTCCACAGAGCTCACATCCTCAGTGTAAAAAAATCCATCTTTTCCCTTCCCCAATCCTCATTTTACCAGTCTACCTTCCCACCCACATATTTACAAGCAGTACCTTCTACTTGTTGTAGTAAGGCTTAGACTAAAAGCCATCAGAGCCCTGTAGACCTTTCATCATAATGACCCTCCCAAACTGCCTGGGTACAGTCCCAAACTCTCAGGCACAGCTACATTTTCAAATGAGACATAAGTGACCAGTTTAACTTTTTCTAACACAGAAAAACTGTGTTCATTTTATAGTTTTCTTAGAAAAATGTAACATTTCAAGTTCTGTTAAGACAGGCAGCTGAAGGCAAAAGGACATTTCAAGGCACAAAGTATCTGTAACCTACATTCAACAGTCATTTTAAGTATCCTGAAGGACATTCAACTTGCATAAAAGCATCAGTCAATAAAACCCAAGACCAGATACTGGGAGCACAAACAGCTCCCTGGCCCAGTTAAGAGCATTTTATACCAAGCCTAGCATTGTGCAAACCACCACAGCTAACACAGGGAGTTATAAATCTTAGGAGGTCATAAATCTTACTTAAATAACACCATCAAAAACAGCTCTTGAGAACTCCCAGATGTTTCCTGGGAATATATCTGCATAAAAGCACGCTAACTGTATTGTTTAAGGGCAGTCCATAAGGCTTTTAAAGACAGTTTGTCCAGGGGTACTTTTAGTGGTTCCCTTACAAGAAAGAGGATGCACAGTGGAAGACTGCAGAAGGTGCATCCAGTGACACATACTGAGGAGGGATTGAGGAGGAAAGTACTGGGATTACAATGAGTCACAGTGCTTGACATGACACCTCCGAGATCTTCTGGACTTACTGCAGGAACCCATCTGCCCAACCTTCAGGGAGGCAAAAGAAGTAGCAGATCCTGTCCTGTTTGCTCAGCAGCAGGTGTGGCTCCATGAGAACAGAGAGAGGAAGAGCAGAAGCCTTGGCTGGGCGACGGCAGTGTCTGTTCGGGGCTCCAGGTGCCTCAGTAGGGCGGCTGGGCTGCCTTGCCCGGGGGAGGCCACTGGGGAGGCGCTTCCGGCTGATCAATGGGCTCGTAGGTGCTGCGATCCTGGCCTGCACTGGTGACACCTGGATGGAGATGGAAGAGAACAAGCTTGGGAACAACACAAAAGCACAAGAATTGTATCCTCGAGAAGCCAACAGCTCAGGAGCACACCACATTAGCTGCCCCACCAGCTCCACAGCACCTGCCCTCTGTGATCCTCACTACAACAGGCAGGAGGTAATAAACTCATCCTTCCAACAAAGGGAAACTCACTGCTTTTGAGCATGCCTCTTCATTCCTTGCCAACTGCTCTCTTAGCAGCCACATGGCTGTGTGCAAAGCAAGACCCACAATACCCCATTGCAGCATAACAGGTTCCTGTAACAGCATATTTCAGCAAGATCATGAGAGCTCATGGGAAAATGAACAGACATAGCCAGAAGCAGCAGGAACTACGGCCAGCTGACAGCATGGATTTAGAGGCATGATTCATCCCTGAACCACTCCTCCCAACAGTGTAGTCTGCACACCACAGCACTAAATTTGAACCCAGCAGTGCTCCCAACTGCACTATGAACAATTTGTCTGTACAAAATCATGTTACTGTCCAGGGGATGAGCAGGGAAAGAAAAGAGATGGAGAATGTGCATGTCCAGCTCTTTATCTATGGACCAGGCACCTGCCATGGGGAGAATCACAGGTAGGCACCAAACCATATGAGGTGCTTGTTCTAAGCAGCAAGGATGCTGCCAAGCAACAAAAACGGATTTTGTGTGGAAAGAAAATGAGACGTGAAAGACTAGGAAAAATGCAACGTTGCTGGGTGCAGAAGGAAAATGCCGGATAGCAGGGAAATGAGAGGAAATTTGTCAAGCACATTCAACACAAAAGAGCATGCAGTTTGAAAAAAATCTTGAGGGTCTTGTGAGAAAGACAGTTCAGGAGAGAATGTGAAACTACAAAGTGTCTGAATTCCCACCTGTGCCTAGGAGGAGACTCTTGGACAGTACCATGCCTAGTTTGGGATAGTGTGGTTAAAAAGGAGTCCTCCCAAACGCCAAGCAAAGGGGTGGACTCCTCAGTGATACCCACACTCTCCATGGGATACACATGTCAAATCCCAATGACGAGCACAATGAGCAGCTAATAAAAACTGGCACAAACATGGCACAGCAAGGCACTGCAGGTGACTCACAGGCCTCCTGACCCAGGTAAGACACATCTGTCTGGATTTGCACAAGTAGCAGGCAGAGAAGACATCCACACTGCACTAGCAGAGAGATGCAAAGGTCACACAGTGCCCCAAGCCATGACTTCCTTCCATGGCTTCTCCTCCTCTGCAGGTGTCCACCTCTTTTCTCAGCAGTGTGATCTTTGCTAACACCAAAGCAGCACAAGTGACAGCTTCCAAACACTGTAACGCAGTGACACCACCCTTTGTCCCGCAGAGCCATGGCAAACAGACCTGTGCCAGGCTGCTGGTTTTGCCAGCATGAACTCCCACACAACAAACAATCCCTGGCAGATGCCCAGGCATGAACTAGCACCAGGCACGCTTAGCAAAGCTTAGACCCAGAACATCCCGCCACAACCCATTCTCTCTGGCAAGGCTGCCACACTACCAATAACAAGTGCAACCAGGAGAAGAATTAGTGTCTCCAGGCAAAGCCCCATGAGATAAACATCAGCACCATTTTCCAGGGGAGAAGATGGAGGTCTAAACCATATCAAGGACACGTGAGGCCCACAGAAAGCTTGGAGTTAGCAATCCAGCTGCTTTCCCTTTGGTGCATAATCCAGCTAGAGGAGATACTCCCTCTGCTTTTCCCCAGAAGGAAAAGAAAGGGTTGGTAAAGAAAGGACACCCAAAGGCTTCCAACATGCACACACAAATGCAAGAGGAGGAAGAGAGGGAAGGCCTCTCACAATACCATTGTGGGCAAAGTGGCTGTCAGACAAGGACTCCAGATCTGCATGGGAAGAGAGAAAGAATATAAATTTGAAGGCAAAGACACACCAGAACCACAAAATGGGAGAACAGACACAAGCAAGAGGGAGTAAGGACCCTACTGAAAGGGGGCAGAATCCTGCTGCACAGGGCTCAGGCTTAAAGGCCCAAGGAGCAAGGCAGACCCCTCAGCACCTGAGGAGAAGGCCCACACTGACAGGGGAGCAGAGGAAACATCCTACCTATGTTAAAGGTGTACTCTCCTCCACGCTCCCGGTACATCCGATACACTAAATAGCAGGCCAGGGGTTTGAGGAGGAGGCTGAAGATGGCCATGCCCACACTGAAACGGGTCGTATCACCCAGATGGTCGTGTGCAGGGTAGAAGACAGAGATGTGAATGATGTCCGTGAGCACTGTGAGCAGCAGGCCAGTCAGGAACTGCAACAAGGAGAGAGAATGGGACATGAACTGAACAGGGGTTTAACTACTACAAGTAACAGTCAGTGCCAGAATCCATTTCCTGTGAGATCAGTGTTCACACAATCATCCCTCACCCCAGTATCACACATGGCTAACTCTCTAACACTGCCCCAGGTAGACAGATACTCCTACATGCATGGTCTTGTATTTTGTGCATTTTCTTCACATCTATCAGATACGTTCTCATAATGTATTCCAGAATTGTTTAATTTTGTTTGCCAATCTCTTTAATGTTCAGAGAAGGGTTTTATAAAGCCCCTCCACTCAAGCATATTAAACACTTTGAATCCTTCTCTGGCATTGCAAGTCACAACAGCAGGTAAAAAAAGCAAGAATCGTGTATGTTCATCTCTGAGAACAAAAATAATTGATACTGAAAGCTTCTTAAAATGGTTTACAAAGCTTATAGCTTTATACACTCTTAAAAAAAACAAACCCACCCAAACAGGGAATTGACTTGTTCACTGCTGTACTGGGAACAGCTGAAAATCATCACTGGCTCAAAGTCTCCACCCTCCACCCTCTCCCTGAGCAGCCTGGAGCTCACACTCACCATCACAATGGCATCGAGAGAATCTCGCTGCACAATGGCCCAGATCCCCACTGCAAGGACACTGAAATTTCCCCAGGCATAGGAGGCTGGCAAGATGTAATTCATGCATCCCCTGCCAAACAAGACAAAAAAAACCAGACCAAATTCACAACTAGCCTGCAACAGTCTGTGTTCACCCCTGTTCCCATACAAACACCTCACTCTTAGGTTTAGGATGTTCTTGCACACAGGCAGACACAGAGTGCTGATTCCCCAGGAATGTCCCATTCCTAGTTTGGAGGAATACCCTCTTCTCACCCAGGCAAGGCACCAATCACTCACCACACTGTGAGCAGCCAGTGTACCAGAATGATGGCCTATGGAAAGAAAACAGAGAGGAAGAGAGGTCAGCAAGTTGGGAGAACCCTGGGAGGATCAACATGAAATGACACAATCTTGTCTGGAAGAGAGCCCTGGAGCCATGAACCAGTGCAGAAAGCTGGTGAGGCAATTGGGACAGTGAAGACAAAATCATTTTTCTCCTCTGCTGTTGCTGAGTATTTCCTGTGGCGCTGCACTGCAGTTGTTCATTCTTGTTGTCATCTCTGCTGACAGCTGATTCAGGGCCCACTTTGTCTTTTTCTAAATGGGTTATTGATTTTGGAACTCCAGAAGAGTTTGCACAGAAAGCCAGGCAATCTGACTCACTATGCTAGCACAGTTTATACATGACCAACCTGGCATCCCCTCACCAAGAAGTCCATGGATAGTTGAACCTGCAGCTTCCATTATTTCACTCCAGTCCTCAGTAAATCCTCCTTTTACCTTCTTCCAGTCTGTTCAGAGCAGTGGTCCAACCTCACTGCAGTATTAACAGACCTGAAGGCAACTTCCAGGACTCCGAGAACCTGATCCTGCCACAGCACACAGCTCTTCTCACTCCTGGTGAAGCCACCAGGCCCAAATGCCAACAGTGCCCTAAACAGCAATAAGACAGTGCTGTCACAAATTCTGTACTTTGCACATATCCTTAATGATCCTGATCCTTGTGCTCAAGGGGACAAATCCAAGAAGAAAGGATTGTACTGTAACAAGTGACACAAGGATTCTCTTCACCAGCCCTTTCCATTTCTGTAACCAAGGAGACATACTCTACATGTTTATTCAGATAGCAAACGGGAATAACAACATATCACTTCAGGCTTTTTCTATATCTATATCCATGTGCTCACTCCTTCAGAGCCTGCTGGCCAATCCAGCAAAGGGAGATCTCTCATCTTCACTCTCTAAACATTTGCGAAAACAAGAATATGGAACATGGGCTCTGTTAGCAGCCTCACCAAAGAAAGGCTGAAGCCTGGACAAATCAGAGGATCCATGGGATACAGACAATCTTCCATTTTTTCTAGCTGTGAGAAAGGCCCCAACTGGCATTTATACTGGCCTTGGTATAAAAAAACCTCTCTGAAGCACACTCCCACCAAAAAAAGTAAAAAAGCAAGCTTGAAATGAGGAAATAACAAAAGCCTAAGTTACTCGGTGGACACAGGAAAGCTGTATGCAGATAGGAGCATTGAGACACTAAAAAAAAATAATAAAGATCTACTGATATGCTGCCACATCCCTTGACTTAAAACATCTACTCATGCTCTAACTTACAACAAAGCTAGCTGCTCGAGGAGGGAGTGACCTGTGAAGCTGTGACACAAGTGAAGCCCAGCCAGGAAAGCCACGGGGAGGGCGTGGGGGGTGACACCGTTGCTGTGGCTCACACTGCTCTGCCACGACACCACGATGCAAATCTCTGTCTTCTGCTCTTCCTTCCCTGCAGGGCCCCAGCACAGCTGCTGAGCGCTCACCAGACTTTGCTGTAACTTCAAACGTTGCTCAGACAAATTTTTATTAATTAATTTTTTTAATTGTTCATGAAGGCTTACAAAATGCTTCAGCACCACCCCCCACTTCCCCTTCTCCCAAATTGCACCACGGAGACCAGGGAGAAGCTGCTATTCAGTAAAATACAAGATGTTCTTGGATAAGAATGGAGACATGCAAATAGCATTTACTCAAGAGACTATCACAACATCAGGGAAATTCTTAATTAGGTGGTATTTAACTGCATGTCACATACCCACAAGACCCCTCAAGGCTCACCAGTTAACATAATTAGGCAAGGTGGATTTTTTTTTTAAAGCTGTCTAGATCAATATTGCAGTTATTAAATTATGAAGTATGTTTAGTCATCAGCATGAAGTCAGGTAATCAAGGGCTGATGGTATGAGGGACTGCTGAAATAAAAACAAGATATTCCCTTCCTGGTTATTAGTCTAATTTACATGGCAGCTGGAATTAGCTGGTGGTCTTGGTATGCTTTAACATAGAAAATATAGTGTTAATGAAAAGCTACAGTCACCATGTGAGATTAGATAATTTGTAGGCAGTCTCCTGATAAGACGGCAAGAGAATTTAATTTTTTTTCCATCTGTTCAAGGACTTAAGTCTGTACCTAAGACAGACATACATTTCTTCTTTTGAGAAAATAACTCCTAAGACTTGAACTAGGGCTGAGAGCAGAAAATAAGAAAGGTGGGTCTTTTGTCCCCATCCCTTCTGTGCAGAAGGATGACAATGTGATTAAAAGCATCCCATTGGAAAGTGGGGAGAGCTAAGGGGAATTCCTAGCTCCTCTGCAAATCCCAGCATGTGATGGAACTAATTGCCAAGCATAAAAAGAGACTGGGTCTGCCTGGGTCTCATTAGATGGAAAACTCTTTGGAACTGGAATTCTTTTAAACATGCTTCAGTACAGACCATAGCACGAGGCTGAATTTTGACGATGTTAAAATTTACATGGTTCCAAATTATAATTTATTTTCTTCTTGTATCTAAATTTTTATTTTACTTACTTTTTTTTTTTAGAGTGAGCTCATCTACCCTGTGAGTGACATATTCACCTGAGAACACACTACCCAAAAATATAGATGTGAGTGGCCAGCTGTGAGGATGCTGCTCATTATTACACCAGAGGGATAATGAGAGTGGTTAGGCAGTGGGACAGGCCATCCAACAGGGTTGTTGTGGCTCTGTTCTTAGAGAGTTTTAAAACTCAGCTGAATTTTGAGTTGAGCTATTTGATCTAACTTTGCAGTTTGCTTTGCTTTGAGCAGGAGGTTGAACAGAGGTCTCTTACTATTCTATGATTCTGTGACCTAGCATTTAAAAATACCTAAGCACAAAATGTGTGTTTCCAGGCACATGGACTGTAGGGCATTGTCCAGGCTTGATCAAAGTCAAACTTTGTATTTTGAGGCTCTCCATAATTATTGCAATGATCCCAGGTGTCAAGTTTTCACAGCAAAAGTAGGGCTGTGCTCTTTCCCACATTTTGCTGAGCATTATTTAGAACCGAGCATGCTCCTTATCCACTCTAGGGCAAAGCCTGCTACATTAATTTTATAGCTCCGCAAGTAGCTTAAAGAGAGGCCTCAAGGCTGAGATATTGCTACATTCTGGCACAAACACAGCCCAGTCATGCAGTTTTCTTGGAGCTACTTCTATCACGAGGCTCATCTTTCTAATCTCACAGAACCCGTAAGCAGATCGTGCCAATGAATAGTAGCAGTGTGTGTTATTTCCAGGCCCTTTCTGAGTAAGAATCTTTCCCACCTTCATGGTATTTTTCAGGGAACCAGGTCCTAACTCAGGAACAGTACAAAGATGCAGGTACAATTATTAAATCCCCGTTCCCCGGCTCTTCGGCTCCAGAGTTGCCAGACTCAACAACAAGAAATTTCTTAATGCTGAAAACAAGTTTGCCCAGGAAAAGCTCACTCTTATCTAGTCAGAGATTGGGGAATGCTTGTCTGAAACCAGAGAAGAAAGGCAACATTTTAGTTGTGTTGTCTCAGTGACTCACTAATTGAAAGGGCTGTGTTGTTCAGCTCCCCTATCTTCACCTCCCATGGTAGAACACATATTCTGTGTTGGCAAACTTTCAAATTCAATGTCCTTAGTTTTCACTGTTGTTTTAGCATGGGAAAAAAATAATCAAACCAAGTTAAAAGACAGAGCAAAAGGCAAGATCTTTTAATCTTCCTAGTGCCCTGGGAATCACACAATTGTCCAAACTTGTCAGAGCAAAGTATCAGCCAGTCTCCAGAATGTAATATAATCCACATGCCAGGCCCTGAAAAATCCATTTGCTTACTTGCCTTTAACAAGCGAAGTTGCTTTTCTTGGTGAACTAGTAAGAGGGAGGAAACATCATTATATGAACAGCAAGCTTTTATTTAGCACAGCCACATGAAAGCCCTCCTGTCCAAAGCTGAATTCATAATGGTAGCTGAGATAACACTCTCCCCCCACCCAAGCCGTAGGCAGCCTGCTCCAAGGCCACTGCTCACAGCTTAAAAAAACCTGATGTGATCAGCTTTCACTCTCTGGGCAAAGCTTTAACCGCAGAAAGCACCTCAAACTTGCTGTATTAAACACGTTACACAAAGTAGTGAAGCTGGGAAAAGGTACACACACCTAGAAATCTCAGAACTTTGAAAATGTGAAAGACAAAAAAAAAAATAGAGAAAAATGTCACCTGTCTGGTAGCATGGAAGGCTTCAATATCAAACACCCACATCAAAAGCAAAAAAAAGTGTGATTTTAGCATCCTCCAGCTTGTCCTCAAGGATGTGTTTCTCCGCACAGTGAAAAATGTAACTGTGGTTAAGTCTCTTATTTCTCCTTTCTCTGGGTATCAGATATTCTCTGAAATTTCCAAATCGCCCTCAACTGGAGCCTCTCCTCCCCAACAGAGAAGCAATTTCAGTTATGTACCAGATCGTAGCCCCAAAGTAAGCAGGCTCATCTTTCTAAGATACTTTGCCTGACAAGCAAAAACTTCGCCTGCTCAGATCTCCTACAGTGTTTTATCTTGGCTTAACCCTGGTCAGCTGAGCTGGAAACCTCCAGGGACGCTGGTTAATAGTTGTTGTTGCCACTCTGACAATGTCCCTGAAGTCTGAGTGAACCTTGGAGTCGTCACCTGACGGGTTTAATGACCAAGACTCAGAATATCCCGAGTTGGAAGGGACCCATGAGGATCGAGTCCAGCTCCTGGCCCTGCCCAGGACACCCCAACAATCCCACCCGGTTGTCCAAACACTGCTTCGAGCTCTGTCAGGCTGAGGGCCGCGACCACTGCCCTGGGGAGCCTGTTCAGTGCCCCACCACCCCCTGGGGGAAGAACTTTTTCCTGAGAACCAACCTAATCCTGCCCTGACTCAGCTTCGTGCCGTTCAGAACTTCTGCTGCGCTTGCCCACGTGATGAAAAAAGGCTTCCAAACACCACTTCTTCCTCCTCGGAGGCCTCCACAGCTCCGAGCAGGGCCTCGGCCGGGCTCTGGACCAGGCGCAAGGCTGGAGATCATGGAAGAGGAGAAGAGAGGAGAGGGAGAGGACGGACCGAGCCGAGCGCCCTGTCCCCGGGATGCCGCCCGCGGCTCAGTCCCCCCGGCAATCCCCCCGCGCCTCCCGGCCCCGGGGGCGGCCGGAGCCCCCCCTCCCCGCCGGAGCAGCCCCTACCTTGAGGCTGACGGCCGGCAGCTCCATGGCAGCAGCCCCGGGACCGGCGGCGGGGCGGCTCACGTGGGGCTGGGCCGGGCCGGGCAGGGCGAGGGGCGGGCGGAGCGGGGACA
>VZRE01014471.1:366829-385348 GCA_013396775.1 Cephalopterus ornatus
GGCGTGTTCCAGCGGAGAGGCTGGTCTGGGGGCTCTGCCTGCCTGATGTGTACCGCACAGCTTCTGACCTCGTCAATGCATGGAAATATCTCAAGGGGGTGTCAGAGGTTGGTGCTCAGACTCTTTCCAGTGATGCTCAGCGACAGAATGAGAAGCAATGGCCATAAATTAAAACACAACAAGTTTCAGCTCAACACCTCAACTTCTTCACGTGTAGGGTGGTAGAGCCCTGGAACAGCTGCCCAGGGAGGTCGTGGAGTTTTCCTCTCTGGAGACATTCAAACCCACCTGGACACATTCCTGTGTCAACTGCTCCAGATGACCCTGCCTTGGCAGGGAGATGGACTGGATGATCTCTAGAGGTCCCTTCCAACCCCAACAATTCTGTGATTCTGTTTCCAAAGCCACCACTAAGTTAAAAGTGTACACAGATGAGTTTGTTGACTCCAAACACTCAGCCAAACTCTTCCTGCTGCTCACACATGCAATGCAGTGAGGGAAGGTTTGACATCACACTTGGGCTGTAATCAGTGTCCAGGAGCCCCAAGGCCTGTATAGAACTTAACAGCTTTCAGCACTTTTGTGCACACATCAGTGCTGTGACCAAACAGCAAGGAGTGCCAAAAAACCAGTTGATAGACACCAATAAAAAGGCAATTTCAAGATGCTGAATGTGCTCAGCTGTGTCATCCAATAGCCAAGCCAAGTTCAGGTCAGTCTTGGGGGTTTTGCCAGGGTCCTGGAATGCTTGGCAGGTACTTAGTGGCTTCCTTTGGCCCTAGATATTTTTTCTATAAATAGATGACTGAACTCTTTGCAGGAAGGTCTAGTACATATCACAAGTTCTTCAGTTTTCATTTTAAAAGAAAGCTTTTCCATTTTAGAGCTAGGGGAGTTGGTAAGTGACCAACCCAACCCCACACAGTTCAGCTACAACTTCCCGTTTCCTGCCCCGTTCATACCAGCAGCCCCAAGTATGGCAAATTCACTAACAGAACCCAGAAGTCAGGATGACACCTCTCAAACCCTCCCCTCCTTGCCCAGTGTGTGCTTTATGTATCTGCAGTGTAAGACTGCAATGTGTGACTAGGTCAGTTCCTTTCTTGTCATTATTTATTCTTAAGGAAAAGATGGGGCCTCTAAGGGATGAGCAGGATCAGAGGTTCATTGCAGGGCTGTATGTGGAAATTCATGAGTCATCTTTCAGTTTCATTTCCAGTTCAAGCAAGACTAAGCATGAGAATCATGCAGTGCTGAATTTGCCCTCAGACATTCTTAAGCAAGCCACAACTGTAGCTCTATCCAGCTTGTCCTTTACCATGCCCTGAATGCTGCTGACTGCTTGTGTGCAGCATGCTTCCAGATCTCCCAAGGCAAAGCATTAATTGCCAAAATGAAACAACCTAGAAGATGCTAACCAGAGGAAGCATCAGAATAAGACTGACTGGCTGCATAGCTCAGAACAGCAGTAAAAAACCAAAAGCCCCCCGAGGAATCTCTGAGTGTGTCACTTTCAAATGAAAGATTGAAATATAATTCATCTATTGCCACATGACACATCAGCTGTGACTTCATTTCCATTACTGTGTCTTTCAGGGACACGTTACTTAGTCTTGTAGGGAAGTCCTGCCTCTATTCACAGAAGTAGTGGCATCAAATGGGATTGATGCTAGTGGTTCCAGTAATGTCAAGGACTGGGTTCTACCCTAAAAAAAAGATGGGGTTTACCCTAAAAAAAGATTGAACACATGGAGTGGGGGCAAGGATAAAGAGAGACTGAATAGCCATTTTGCTGTCTTAGTGTTGAGTGTGAAGTGCACTGGGATGTCCTTCTGCCAGGACAGGTATCTGTCAAAGGAGAACTGTTTGCTATAAAGGCAAATCCCACTGTCCCAGCTGAACGATAAGCACTGTTTGGATGCAGCAGTGTGTGGGTGTCTTTGCTCCCTTCAGCATTCTCACTCGGTCTGAGTGAGACAGTCTCATTATCATTTATGCAGCCTGAGCCATAATTGGGATTGATGTGACCGCTGTTTAACGCAAAGCATTCCTTTCCCCTTGTACAATAAAAGCACTTTACTTCATTTTGTTCATCAATGTATCGTGCAATTAATTCAGCCCTGCTTATTATATCCTGGGCTTGCATGTCATGCACTCAGGGGACTTAGAAATGTCTTAATGATCTCGTGGATGTGAAAACAATGAGGACTATGACAGACATTATGCATTTGCACGTCTCTCACACCTATGAGATCTGGGGGCTGGTTGGTTTTTATCTCTGCCTTGTGCTGCTTGTACCTTGTAAATTGAATCTGTTCCCTTCCCCTTGATAAAGCAACACAAACATGGAGAGGAAAATAAGCAGCAAGTTAAAGAAGATCTGCAGGGAGAAGCAGGCAATCCAGGAGACTGGGAACAGGATATGGAGATTTTTGTGACTTTTTGTCCAGGTGAGTTCAGCTCACTGCAACTAATATCCAGCAATTAGCTGCTTTATGCCAGTTGGTGATATGCCTTGTGCAGACTGAGTGAAAGCCTAATATACAGCTGGCTCCCTTCCTGACAGCATGAAAGTGAGGCTAATAAGGCAGAAATGCCTTCCTTTGCATTTTCAGGACACTCTACCCTTGGTGGGTAAGGTGAAGCAATTCCACGGGGAATTAAAGGAGTTGATACAATTGCTCCTGCTGTCCTTACCTGGCCCATGGGAATGGAGACAAGCTCAACCCTCATAGTTCTGCCCTCCTCGCCCCTCTCTTGGGGTCTGCTCTGAAGGTAACTAAAGGCTGCAGCTGACACCAGTGTCTCTGAGTTGTGCCCCTGGCTATGGAGCTGAGAGCAGTGAAGGCATCAGCTCAGCACAAATACATGTATTAGCCATGGAGCCTTTCTGAATAAGCAGTGAAGAAGGACATATAGAAGTTGCCTGGCTCTACAAACTCCCTTTTAAATCCCAGTGGACAACAGGCAAGCAGAAACATTACTTGGATTGGAGGGGAGACTGAAGGCATTTTGTAATGCTGGTGGGGAGCCTCCTCCTGCAACTTCACTGCAAATGAGGCTATGGCAAGGTGATTTGGGGAGTGGAGAGGGTCACACTAATGTGGTATCTTGACAGGCACACTTGAAAGTCCTTTCCAATCTCAGCAGTGACAAGCTGCTCCTCTGATTTTCTAAAATCTAAGTAGAGCTTTGAGGTACCACTGAGGGACTACTCTTCAAGATTCACTGACACTCTAGAAAAGGAACTGACACACCAGAAGTGGGTTTATGGAGTGCATATGCTCACTCAGTACATTCCAAGAAAACAACAGCCCTCGTATTTTTTCTGATGAAAAGTATGAAAGCAATGTTTTTTCCAGGCTTTATGTAGCAGAGAGTGACTGGCATGGACGTGAACAATTTGGTATAGCCTGGGTTTGAAATTGAAGTACTTTCACACACTGTGGATTGACAACAGGGTAATTACTGGGGGAGGAAAGGAGGAGAGAGGGTTTCAATAAAACACCCCCAAGCTAAAATGAATGCAGACTATTACAGACCTGAGACAGAATGATTCCCAAGTGTTTTAATTTGTGCTTCCACTCCTTGTCTCTCTTGCAGTCATAATTTTGGCAACTGCCAGCAACATCCCCAAGATTCAACAGCATTTGCAGAGCAGGCAGCTGCTGAGATGATTATGTCAAATCCACACGCTGTCCTCTCTTTTCCATGTCTGATTCTCACCCTTGGAGAAGTGGTTTAAAATGATGTGTAACCCTTGGACTGGCTGGTAACAGCAGTAGCTGTAGAGCAGGAGTTTGTGTGGGACTCTGTCACTCCCCTTTCTTTCATGCTCTGCAATTAGCTTTAAAAATTATTGTACAGAGCCCTGCTATGGCTGGGCTGGGCCCAAGCCAAAGTCCTTTCAAGACAATAGAAAATCTTGCAAGAGCTCTGGCTTAAACTCTGGAGGCAGTAGAGAAGCTGGGCTTGTATGAATTCCTAATTTGAGTTTCTCAAACAATCAGTTGAGAAGAACATATAAATCAAGACTTGCTTGATATTTGTGTCCCTCTCTTGTTCAGATCTAATACCTCCAAAGGCAGAACTGTCATTGACTGCACTGTGACTGGGACATACTGGGAAAAAAGGGGAAAGTTGCTGAGTGTAACCCAGAGATAGTATCACTCTGCAGCTGCCATCGTGCCCTTGAGACGGCACAGAGCAGAACTAAAAAGCTTTGCTGCTCTCACAAGTGGGTTGGACTTGTTGTACAAATGTTGCCCTGGGGTTTTACATCACAGGCTGCTCTTGCATTCCACACCTTGGCATGTTATTTACTCAACAGCTTTCCTTTGCTCTGCAATTGCGAAGTCAGTGGTTGATGTAGCTGATACATAATTCAGGCTGATTCTTTTCACGCTGCGGTGGCTGTGCAGCACATGCCTGGACCACTCTCACCCTCCCTGCCTCACCTCTGCAACACCACAGCTTGATTCAGAGGGAATGGGACCTGGTCATGGGCTCCCTTTCTGAAACTCCACTGTGAGCAATCAATCCAGTAATCCCATGACTTGATGGACAATAACTAACTCAATTTTCACTGACCTTACACATGTAGCTAATCCCACCAATTAAGAATAATCTGTTCTTTATATTCAGAGTTAATAGCAGACTGAAAGCTGGAAAAGCAAGAGCTGAAGGAGCAAGTCTCCTTTTGACATCTAAAAGCTCTGGCTTAAAATTCAGACTTGCTGTTTAAAGCCTGCTTGTAGTTGGATTTGCACCAAAGTCTTGACCAAAACACTGCCCATGATCCTACAAGGATTCAGTATGTAGTGTAAGGGGCAAGGAATATCTGAATCACCAAGGATAAAAACCCTGCAAAATTTCTTGCTTCCTTTCAGTTGCTCTGTTCCACCCAGATCTCGGCTCCTACCCTGGAAAGCACCACACTGTGATATCAAACCTGCTTTTGACAATGGCTGTGCGTGTGGTTTTCATCGGTGTCACACAGACCAGGGGCTGAGAGCTCTGCAACTGACTGTGATCAATTAGGAGCCTTTTTTCCCTTTATGCTTCCACTGACAATGGCACTGGCAGCACCACCCACTATTCTGCATCTGGGCTGAGGGAGGGGCTGCATTGCTCTCCCTGGGTTAACAAATTGAATCCTTGCTGCCGTGGCATCGAGCCGGAGCCAAACCACCTTTCTTTACTCGTGCCTTTTGGGCTATGTGTCATGCTGGAAGCAGAAATCTAAATAGCTACAAGCAACCCTGTGGTAGGTTTGGCCTAAATGCTCCTATACAAATATCTCCTTTAGCAGTGCAGGTCAGAACTGACACTGTATTCACGGCGCCTCTCGGTAGCCACGACTGGGCACTCATTATATTAGAGATGTAAAGTATTATGTTAGCAGCCTTTGAGTGAATACACAATGCAGAGTGACACTACAGCATAAACAGAAATGCAAAATGGAGGTTTGCCTGCCTAAATGGAACACAGAGGGGTTTAGGGAGGCTGTGTAAAGAGGGTTCAGCACCAGGATTAATATTTCTCTTCTTACAGAAAGTGCTGTACATCTCCAGGTTCTTGAATATGAAAGGCTTCAGAGCTGTATCCCCCAGAAGTCAGGATAGTGCAGTGTTAGCAGTAGAAAAGAACATTTTCACTAACTAACACTACTGCAGTTTAACACAGGTTGCCTGTGTTGCTCCAATATATCACTGAAGTCAGCAATTAAGTATTAATATAAAGAAGTTTTAAACATCTGGCTACAGCAGGCAGAAACTATTAAGCTGCAATTTGAGTGAGGATAGAGGGAAGCTTGGATCCCCACCTTGGGTAGAGAAATTTTTCTCTCAAGTAGCACAATTGCTCTGTGGTTACTTGATATCATCAGTGCTACCTGCTGACCAGCTCCCTTATTGGCTTTTCTGCTGCACCTTTGGGAGCAGTCAAAGAAGAAAAAAGAGTTGCACAAAGGATATCTATCATATCTTTATTTACATATCATGGAAACACACATGCAACATGTCACAGGATTTACTACAATGGAACAGCCTGTCCCTATCTCCTGTTACCAAAAACTTTATTTTTGGCTCACTAGGAAAACTATCACTTCCCCAGAAAGCTCCTAAAAATAATCATTAAAAATAACAGACTTGGCAGGATAACTAAATGAGTGAGAGCTGCAGGCTGGGATGTCTTGTCACATCCTTGCAGAAACCAGGTGGTTCTCTGGAAGCAAGAAAGGAAGGAAGGACGGAGTGGGACTGGATGGTCCCAAAGATGACAGGTAGGAAGTGGTAGTGTTTAACAGCTGGGGAATACGTCTGGAGCACTGAAAAAGGGAGAGAGCAAGAGCTCTGCCAGAGGGTCCTCTCTCATCTAGACAGCCAGGTTCCTGCTGATCCATTTCCCATCTTTGATTCCATCTGAAGGCTACAAGTTTCCTCTCATCTAGGAACCTCCAATCCTTAAGGGCAATCTACCTTTATTTTCAAGCAATAATTAAGGGGTAAAGTTTAAGCTCATATCTCCTTTGCCCTGAAGGATCTTCCACATCTAAACTCCTTTGAGAAGAGATGAAACTGCAGAGCCTTTTCCTATCAGGACCATCAGAACAGGAGTAATTATCATTTCTTAGTAACTGGGAGAGGAAACCCAGCTCAGTGGCAGGAATGTGCTGAGGAAGGCAGAGGGAATGCAGTCTGCTACAGAAAAGGCTGAGACCATTCTATTTATAATTAACATGAGTTTCAACCCAGCTGGAACCTGGCAAGTCCAGAGCCTGCAGCTCCAGTCATTTGCTCAACTTTTTCCTCTAATTCCCATTGCTAGGTATGAACAGTTTGAGCCCAGCTCCCGACCCTCCAGACAGGAGTCCCACCCTCCTAAACATTGATGAAAGATCCCTGCTCTCCGTTGGCCGACTCGGGCTCCACACAGCGCCCTTTCCTCCGGGTCACTCTCCGGTTCCGGTGGAATTTGGCGTAACAGCGGAGCCCTGCAGAAAAGACACGCGCAGGTGAGGAGGGACCAGGGCTCATACAGCAGGAACACCACACAACTATCCCTGTGACAGACCCTGCTGCACTGGGGCCAGTCCCAGGGCTGTGGCAGATGGGGTGGCAGAGGAATGCCTCCCACGGGCAGGGCATTGCTCTCCGGGCCCTGGCATTCTGCTTGGCTCCCTGTTCTGGTTTGGGATTCATTGGTTCAGGCAGGTTTCACTGGCTTCTTGAAATACCAATGAATTATTCCAATTGTTTCCAGTGATTTTATGGAAGCCCTGCTTGGTTTCCCCCTATTACTTCCCATTACTGTCTAAGTGATCTCTCCGTTGGGAAATTACTGTAGACTTAATGTGCAGCAGCAATGGCTTGGGACCTCCCCTTGCTATTTATTTCCCTGAAGCTTCAAGAGAGGAGGGAAGAGACTTTGAAGTGCTATTACTGGGAGGTCTGATCCAAAGCTCACTGCTCATCTCCTTCAATTTGTCTGGTTTGGACTCAAAGAGCAGGGTTTGAAGAAAGCTATCTGATATAGCACTGATGAATACTAAGGGGAAAAAAGGCATTTTATTTGCAAAAACCATGAGTACATATTCTCCCATGGCAGTGGAAGGCAATGGGAGCCTCTGGTCAGGGTAACTAATTGGTTGCTGGCACCAATAGTTATATTTTTTGGTGTCTATTGTCTGACTTTGTTACACCAGAATGCATAAGCTAGTTGGGCCAGACAGGGGTACAGCCTGTGGGTAAATAATTCTCACAAAAACCCTGATTTTCAGTAGCCCTGATTTTCATTGGGCTTGGCAGGAGCTGAAACTGCAGCTCTTTTACCTTCCAGAGCAGGCAGCAGATAGCAACAGTGCCAGCACCCCCAGAGCAGGGCAGGCTGAGGATTTATAGCTCATATAATGAGACAGCCCAAAACTGTCCTCAGCTGTACACCAGAGACCCAGAGGATGTCACAGGTCACAGAGCAGCCTTTTGGAGTGCATGTCCCTGGGCTACACTGAGACCAGCTACCTCAAAGTTGGGTTTGTGCCCCTCATTACCAATCCCCCCAGGGCAGTCTGGCCTCCCAAAAGGAGAGCACACAAGATCAGAGCTCTGCTCTTATCTAAGCCTCTTGTCTTTCTTATCTGGATCTTCCATCTCTGGGGATCTTTTTAATGCTACAGAGGATGCACATTTGGCATCAACTTATAACTAGCTTAAGGATAAAGCAGGGCCTGGGGCAGCCCTCATTAGGCTTGCAGAAACACTTTTCTAGGCTAATCTATCAGAAGGTCACCTCTGATGGGGACCTTCAGGTGTCACACAACACACCCAAGGTGAAGACTATCATTTAACATTGCAGCTCCAGGGAAGATGCCTGTTTCATTGGGTAAAAATAGGTGAATGACCTGGTCAAATCACTGGTCACAAAACCTGGCAACCAGAGTTTTGTTCTGGCAGACAAGACCCAGTGCCTGGAGCTGCCCCGAACATGTTCAGTCTGGAAGGGTGCCTTTCAACATCTTTGTAATGCACCTGTCTAGCAAGGGCTGCTGTGGGTTCTTCGGAAACAGCTTTAAAAAACAAACAGCTGTGTCCTTCCCACATCTACTAAATTGCTACAAGCTCGGCTGAAATTATCTCAGGAAAGACATGTTAGGCACAAGGTCATGCAAAGCAGTTTGTTTTTATAGCCTGTGATACTTGAAAGCACCACTGAAGTGTTAATGTATTGTGGCTGCTTCTGTTAGGTTTGTAGATATGAGGATTTTTGTTTTCATTAGGGAAAACAAGACACCCTGGATGACTCAACAGCCACACTGTGAGTCAGTGGCAGGGAAAGGCTAAGAGCAGCAGAGCTTAGCTCTTATTTTCACATACAAACCATTATTCCAAGTCAATGCTGTCAACTACAGCGGGGGAGAGCAAAGAGCTGGACTCACCTTCAGCGCACATACAGTCATCGTAACACTTGTTGTTAAGGCCTCGGTTGTGGGGTTTGCAGAGGTGCTCACGCAGGTCACAGCAAGAGCCTGCAACACAGGGACAGGAGTCAGCACAGCTCATGTACCCCCTTCCCTGTGGGAATCCTGACACCCCTGACAGCTCCATCATACAGACATCATCTGTTCCTGCAACGGCCTGGAGAGCCCTGCGCTTCCCTTGGATACCACTTCCTATCAGTAGCAGAAATCAGGATACACTTCAAACAATCCCATGTTTGGAGAAGTGCCTCTGCCAAGCTGATCCTGACCTGGGAGGCAGTCAAGGTGGTGATCACATGGCTCCCCTTCAGCTGTCACAGTTTCATTTCCACTGTTGGGGCTCTTACTGCGGCGCTTTTCTATGGAAAAAAACCAAAAAAACAGATGCTGGTAGAAAATTTCATGCTAGTGTTTTTGTTCTGGAGAATATATTGTTCCACGGTAACAACAGCCTCAAACTTTGAGAGTTTGAACTCTAAACCTTCATAATCTAATCTCCTCCCTATTTCTCAACCCTCCATCTATCATTTTTCCTCTGCCCTCAAACTATGCATCCAAAATGAGAAACATTCTGCAATTCAGCACAAAACACAATCAGCATTATGCTGCTTCTCTCTTTCCCCACCACTATGATCTCATGTCCTTCGGCACATCTGGGAACACTAACCATGGGACAAGCCTTACAAGGGTGACTTCTGGGAAAGAGGACAGGGAGGTTTAGCACCTTTCTTTTTAGCAGATGGCCACATTTCTGGTTTGAGATCCTCATAATCTGTCCAGTCAAAGAGTGCCATATCTAGGGTGGGCATCACATCCCCGTCTTGCCTGAGGCGGGCCTGCAAACCACAAGAAACCAGACAGACAACGGGTTACACTTCTGGAGTGACACTGAAGTCTTTGCTGATTTTTATGGTGCTTTTAGACGTTAAAAAGGCTTTATGATTCCCCTTCCACCCCAGCCTTGTCCATCGGGGATTCTTGGCATCTCATTTTTAAAAGGGAAGAGCTCTCCCTTGCTGCAGCTGAAGCCAAGAGGGAAGTTTCCACTGCTTCTATGCGAGGGCAAAAGGCGAGCCAGGAGCATTAGGATATGGTGGCTCTGCAGCCAAGGGCTCCTGCTGCCTCTCTGGTCTGTGAAGCTCAGGGGAGATGGACAGATGAGGGACAGACGGGGCTTGGAGGGACAGAGCAGTTACCAGCTCTACCTGTGACCGTGGTGAGGTGGCTGGCAGAACAGGAGGCTCTTCCGTGGAAACAGCTTGGTCCAGGGCAGTGATGAGGAGCACGGTGGGAGTCAGACTTGTAGCTTCCTCTGCCTGGAGGTTCTGAAACTGTTCTTCAAAGCTTTCAGGTTTCTTGTACAGGGAACTCGGCCCAGCATCAGGAGTCTTCCCTGCAGAGGGCAACAGGCACAGCAGCACTGGCATTCTCATCCCTTTTCTCTGAGTGCCAACCATAGATTTGAGCCAAAGGAATGCAGATTTCATCCATCCACAACCCTGAGCTGCTCTTTAGGCCAGTGTAAAACAGAGTTATGAGCTAATAAAGTGATAGATCAGGTCCAGAGTATATGCAGCTTGATTTTTATACATTTACACACCTTCTTGAAGGCATGTCTATCTCTTGCTTAAGAAGAAAAAGATGTCTTCTTCTGGTCTCAAGACCACTTTTAAACTAATGGATTAAGCTGCAGCTTATTTTATTTTAGTAGTGAGTTATTTTAGCTCCTAAATTGAAATTCCTATCTTCACTGTTTTTCTTAAGTATTAACTTAAATATAGACCTTAAGTTAAACCCAAGAAACAAGACCTGTTTGTAGTCTGCAAATATTGCTTCAAACCAGCTTTGTTGCATACTTGACTTTATTGCTTAACATGAGTTGTTTAGTCAGTCCCCTGAGAAAACAAGAGAGCTTTTCTTACTGAGGTGGGGAGGAGTGACAGCTGGAACTCAGGGATGTGACATCCAGCTTGTCACATAGTGTAGACTGACACAAATTGCCCAGCTTTAACCAAATTCAAGATTTACCACACTGAGCAAAGCATACCATAGAGACACACACCCACAACTTGACCTGCAAAGGAAAGCAGTCCCAGTCAAAATGAAACAACATTTCAAAGTCATTAGTGCAGTTTCACATGGGCAAAATGTATATTTTTTTGTAGTTCAGCATAAACATAGAAGAATACAAGCTCTGGTGAGAAGAAACTGGTCTTCAAGTGAAATAGGGGGGTTGTATTACTTCTAGTTCTGGTCATGTTTTGAAGTCAGTGGAGAGATTGAGCATGGCTTGGACATGTTTGGAACATTTACTAAAAGAGAAAAATTAAAGAAACAACAAAGCAGGCCACCCCAAAACAACCTCTCAAGTCCCAGGGCCTCTCTGAGCTGCCCCTGTAAGGCAAACCAGGTCATTTTCACAGAACTGCAGCCAGCACTAAAACCCTCTGGTTCTGAAGTTCCCCTTTTTTCTTGTGCCTCTTTTGTCTGGCAGATTTCTCCCCAGAGCAGGCACACACCCCACACCCTCCCACACACCCATGTGCCTCAACCACAGCTGCATCTCCTGGCCCTCACACCAGTGACACTCATTCCCAGTGTCCCACCAGCCCCCGGAGCTCCAATACCTCGGTGGTGTTTCAGCCTGTCCCTGCGGCTGTGCCGTCGGTGCTCCCGGTTCTGCTTCTTCCCCCTCTCAGAGCCTGGGGACTGGTTCTCCCTCTCAGGATATGGCAACTCAAAGCCCAGGAACACATCCTTGTTGTGTTTCAGGGGTGCTGGCTGTCCCTCTGTCACCAGCTCCTCCACGGCTGACGCTCCGCTGCCCATCCTGAGGGTCTCTTCCCCGGCCAGCCGCCCTCTCAAAGGCATGGCATGGACTCTCTCCTTCTTGGCCAGGCCATGCTTGTGGTGGTGCCCAATTTTGGGCTGCTGCAGCCACATCTCTTGGTTTTGGAGGTGGTTGTTGCTCTCTGGAACATTTCTGAGCTTTGTGCCAGGGTTCAGGGAGACTGCAAGGCTGATGTCAGAAAGAACCAGCGCGCACAAGAAGAGGAAAGGAGAGAAGAAGGTGGAAGAAGTTGCCATAATCCCGGGTGCTCTGCCTCACCTGCAATTAAAAAAAAAAAAAAAGAAAAAATAAGCAACCAACATTTAGGAAGGGCAAAGGCCAATCAAGATTCAGTCCTAAGACACTTAGATGAAAAACACTATTATGTCCAAAGCTGGAAGTGAGTTATTCCCTCCTTGGTTACCCTTCTCTCCCAGCCCTGGCTACAGCAGCTGAGACACACGTGCAGGGCCTGCAGGGCTGAGAGGTCCCAGTTTCATGTGCAAATGAGGCCATCAATCAGCAGGACATTTCCCTTTGATTCCTCACTAGGCCCCCCTACCCTCCCATTCACAGCCCACCATCTGAGGGGCTTGGCGGGGGCTGGCTCCTGCTGGCCACAGTCCCTGAGCCCAGGCACAGCATTAGCGGTCTGGCCAGGGCTGTTTGCTGCCAGGTTGGCATCCTGGGCCTGGCTGGCACTGGCCCCTCCTCACAGCTGGTTTCTTTGCAATGAAGATGTCAAGATGAACAAAACTGGGGGCAGATGGTGGCCTCGCAGGACCAGCAACAGCCCTGAGGAGCTCAAGCCAGAGACATTCACACGCACTCACACACTGCTTCAGGGTGGCTGAAACTGGTCAAGGGAAGAAAATCGCTGGAAATTTTGTGCTGATACCTCATTGCATAGAAGGGAAATAAATCTGTTGTCAGCAGAGCAGAGCTGGTCTAAAGATCAAGGGGCAGGGAGGCAGACAGGTTTCTCTAGTTTGTCCCGCTTTCCCCTCCTTGACCCTGCACAGATCACTTCACCCCACCACATAAAGCTGTCACTGGGAGGGTAATTTAAGTCCAAAGAACATTGAGACCAAGTCCCTCAGCACTGTGTCTGCAGACTGTTCTCACTGTCATATTTTTGAAGGTCTTCCTTCATCCCTGTGTTTGCGTTACAAGACATGGCTTTGGGACATCGCACAAGTCAGAGCATTTTCTAATTAAGTTATTCTCCTCTGTTATTTCCCACAAAAAGAGGAAAGGGATTTGCAGCATTTCCAATGCAGCCTTTCACTTTGGGGCAGCTTTCTCAGACTGTCCCTCTCGCTCTGGGCAGCATGAAGACATGCTTAAAGGCAAAGTTCCCTGCAACGATGACTGCCAGAAAACCAGGCCCGTGCTTACACTTGAGAAATACTGTCAGAGTTACAGCCACGGTTTTTCACTCAACCTCCTCCCCTTCCTTCCTGCATCCCAGTCCCAGCTGCACCTGATTTCCATCTGTTCACTGAGTGAACCACTTTGCTGCTTAATTGCAATGGTTTGCACTCCCTCTCCAGGTGCCTGGCTGTTTGACCTGCCATTGTCACCTGGGAAGGGCAGGTAACAACCTCTGAGCCTTTCTGTGGAGCTGACAGGAGACACCCTAAGAATAGCCTGAGCTCTTCCTATCCACCACTGAGGCAGATGTGGAGTGTTTTGAGTCAGTGAAAGCTCTGCCAACGATAGCAGCCCCAGCCTCAGAGAGTCTTGCGAGTTTATCTTATGCCTTTATCTTAGTAACTGAAAAAAGCCAGCTCACACATTCACCAGCCAATTCTGCCTTTCCAAGATTCCTCTCTGTTGTTGCTCAGAGCCTGGGAGCAAGTTTTCAGCTCAGCCCTTCCCTGGAAAGAGGTAGGCAAGACAGGGGCCTTTTCTTCATGCGGAGTCCAAAAAGCAGGTTCTTCTACTGGCCACAAAGGACAACAAACTGCTGCTTGATTTAGGAGGTGCTGGGAAGCTCATTTGCTGAAGGCATAACACTATGAAATAGTATTTTATTGGCAGCTACCTGGAACAAAGGAAAACCAGACTGACAGCTAAATCTATTAACAAAGCACATCAAGTCCTGCTTCAAAACCAATGGAAAAAACAGCAACCCAGCAACATGCAGGCTCTGCATGGGGTCATTTGTTTTTTCCCCAGACCACAGGGTCTTTGTTTTTTTTTTCCCTAGGATTTTCTCTTTAAGAACCAGAGCAAACCAGCTGGATTAAGGCATCACTCAGAAGAACTCAAAGAGCCAGAAAGAGCATCTTACCTTTTCATCTGTAGGCAAAATACCAAGAGGAGAGAACAAGTGCAAAGAGAGCGTGAGGGTGTCTCCAATCTCGCTCTCACAGACATGGGCCCTTTGATGGTGAACCTGACAGACACAAGCTGCACATTCTGGTTTTCAGCAGGAGCTTGGAGGCAGCTAAATGCTGCAGGGCAGTTAAACAGAAGGTCTGCTTCCAAGTGTAGGGGGCATTTATTTAAGCTGCCCAGCTGTCTTGTTGGCATGACACAGGATGAAAGTGCAGCTAGAGCACACGGATGGCCTCATCTCTGCACTGGCAGAGGGGCAGGTTGACGTGCTGTGTTACTGTCGCTGGGAATCTTGCATTAATAATGCAGATAAATACCTGTATTACACTGTTGTCAGGGGAGATGTGAGCTGTTTGCTAAACCAAACTCGTGCATGGATAAGTTTGGGTTCCTTGGGTTAATGCAACACTGCTGTGTTAGAGGCAAAGGAGTCTCAGCTCTCTCCTTAATCACTCGTCTCCATGCTGTGATCTACCTTTAACTTCAGAAACCTCTTCCTACCTCCTTTATTTTTCTTTCCCTACCAAAGCTGCAAAATTCACACTTCTAGAGGCAGCTAGATAACACAACAGCATCCCTAGTTCTCAGTGCTCAGGTTCCTCAGTGTCTGAGCACCAAAGTTAACTTCCCCCTCTCCTGGGGCAGGACCACCTAGCCCCGGGCTTGCTGATGTAGGTGACAGCAGAGCTCTCACACTGCGGTGCACCTTTTCTGCAAAGGTGAAATTCTGTCAGGCAGAAAGAAGCCTAGCCTTGTAAATGCCTTTCCTAAATTGCTATAAACAAAAGACACACGTTACAAGCCCAGAACCCATCCTCTTCTTAGGGTTCATATATCAGTAAAAGAGATAGCTGAAGTACTTGCCAAGTTAAGCTGCCCCATAGTTCTTTACACCAGACCTACATCCCCCTTGCTCCACCCCACGCCTGCACTTCTTTTATCGACCCTCAGGATTACAAGCCACCTGAGGTAGCAAATCTGCCTTTTCACAAGAACACCTGTGCAGCAAAGATAAGGCCTTAGAGCTGCTCAGGGCTGAGCTGCAGTGCTGTCTCAGCCACTATTTCTGATCCATTTTGGGTTAGTCGTGGATGGTTACAATCCTGTAAGGGAAATTAAGGGGTTTTTTGCATATTGGGTAACGTTCCCTGTGAGAAGTCTCTTTCTCTGGACTCACTGCTACAATTACAATACACTGATACTCTACTCATAATCCTCCAAGGCAGCCATGGACTGAGTAGGTACAAAGAAACTCAGTCATGTTTTCCCCCTATAGACACAGTTGTGTCACCTTGGCTCTGAAATAGGCTCTGAAACTGCCCCTGCTGCATTTGTTTTGTATTTGACAAAGCAGCAACATCAGATGATTCACCTTCATTCATGTATCTTACTTAAAGCATTATACCTGACAGCCATAGCTTTAACTTCTCACATATGTTCTTCATGTCGCAGCCAAGAGGAACAAAACCCTTGAACTGAGAGACTGTCAAGATCCTTTATCACCCCAGACTGCAAATGATGCAGCTTGTATGCTCAAGGGCTGAACTGAGCTAGACCCAAACACGTATGCTGGGCCAGATTTCTTTTTGGCTCTGATAAGCTCCGACTTTGGCAGACGTGCATAAAGATTTCCTGGACTCCAGACAATCCCAAGCTGCAGCATTAGACTAAGTGTGTGTGTGCATCTACATGGGTGTTGTGTGTATGTGCCTGTGTGGCAGGGATGACAGACAATAAACCCAGCTTCATGTGCCAGGCTGCCTGTAAACACGAAGCCAAAGGGTGATGGATGGGCTTGGGAAGGCCTGGAGCAGAATGGACGGGGTAGGCTCTATGGTAGCTGACATGCAGAGAGCTGGCTGGAGCCAGGAGGATGGCATTGTGCAGATAAATGAGATTTCACTTCCCTGCTGGGTCTCTTTCCATCTGTTTTTCTGTTTCTGAAGGCAAATGCTGGGAAGCTTCATAAACAATCTGCCAAGAGACCTTCCCATTTCTAAAGGCTCCTTCCCAGCTTTCTAGGGTCCCCCAAAGCAGGCAGGTAATCTTATATTCACCCTTTTCTTTTCCTCCCCAGGGCAAAAGTAGTAACACTTTTATTCTCTCCAACACTTCTTGCATACTCAATTTATAGAGAATTTCTTTCCCTGCTGGTACAGACATCCTTGGGATATCAGAACTGCAGAATTCTCTGCTCACACATCTCCAGTCCTTTTGGGTTCCTCTTCAGAGCTGCCCTCCTTTCTTAGGTTTCCTGTATCTATTGTCACCTTTCCTCCTTACTTTGTCTTTCATATTTACCTGACTCCACAGTTTCTTTGTCCCTCATGAGCGTGTTGTGAGAGATTTCCCCTCTGCTGATATTTAGGTTACTTGAATCCTGTCCCCACCCTTTGAAACATCTGCTTTCCTTTGCCTGTGCTGTTTTCCCTCCCTCCCTGCCATCCCCAAACAGCACTCCATTGTAGAAAGGAGCCAATTAACTAACACGCTGCTGGCACAAGAGACACAACAGAGAGATTCAGGCTTGCAGGGGGTTAAGGGGTAGCTGCAGGTGCCCTTGTGCCTTCACAAAGCATGTCCCTGGGGCCATTCGTATCCAGTGACCACTTGAAATGTGATTCAGTCAACACTAGTTGAAGGGCTGGAGCTGGGACTCCCCTCACTGGTCAGCTCTGGCTCTCTGCCCTCTAATCAGGACAGAAGTGACTTGCTCACACAGCGCGGCCCAGGGAACTCCCTCTCCTGCAGCCCAGGCTTGTGAGCGGGTCACTAAGTCACTGCTGATCTCCAGCACCCCAGCTCTCATGGACACTGGACACCTTCAGGTGCCTCTCACCTTCAACCACAGTCGTGCCACCCTTTCTCCTGAGCCTCTTCCCGACCTGCCCTGAGAGCTTCCCAGCACAACATCCTCCAGGGACAGAGCAGCCCAGCAAGCCACTGCATTGAAGGGGAAGAGGGGCACATGAATGAATATGCAGTACCCTCTGCTCTGCTTCCTCTGGGACTCCACAGAGTGGCTGACACAGCCATCGCAGGCGACCTGCTATCAAACAGAGTCTACTCTACCCAATAATGAGATTAAAATAGCAATGAGCCTGAGATTAGCATCCAAGATATAGTCGCTGGCTGTCAGCACGGCAAAGAAGACTCTCCAGTTTCATGCACAATGCCTGGTGACAAATGGGACACAATCAATAGCAAAGGTCATTGCTCACCCGTCCGGAAAGCCCCTGCCAGTGTGACAGGGAAGAATGGGGGCAGATTTGCCCTGATCTTCTCTGGGGGGAGACGTGGATGTGTCCCGACTGGCAGAACAGTTGGGCTCTGCTTTCAACATTTTTCCTTGCATGACATTCTCACTTCGAACCAAACATGTAGAATTAATGCCTCCTTCTGCAAGGGAGAGGAGGTGGGAATACAAAACCACTTCCATTAAACCCTCTGGCTGACGGAAGGCTTCAGGTGTGAATTGGATAAGCGTCACTTAAATCCTACGTGATGAATTATGAGCTGTAATAAGCCATTAACTGGTGCCAAATTGATTTAATTCAGAAATGAGATCTCACTTTTATCAACAGAGGAAGAGCAGAGAACAACCCGCGGGTGCCCCGGAGCTCGGTGCCTGGCAGCGCACGGCTCTGCAAGTACAATGACTCGGTGGGAAAAGCTTCCTTCGCCCCACGGCAGCTCCGGCCGGAGCCGGGACATGCCCGTGGCGTGTGCGAGGGGCTCAGCCCCTGTGAGAGGGACGGTGCCTCCGTCCGAGGCGACTTCACACCCAGGGAAGGGCAGAGCCATCTCGGGAGGGGGCTGGCAGGACTCCCCGAAGTAGCAGTGACCCTGCGGGGCGCACGGCGCTGCGGGACCCGGGCGGCAGCGGGAGAGCCCGGAGCCCACTCCCGGCACGGTGACAATAAGGCTGTCCGGAGGCACCGCGCCCCGGCACCGGCGCTGTCCGGGCTCGGCGCTCGCTTGCACCGCCGGGCGATGCCGCCGCAACCGGGGCACCGCGCGCGTCCCGGCGGCGGCAGCACCGGCGGTCCCCGACAACCCCGCTCTTTGTCTCCTCCGGGGCGCACGGAAAGTGGGAAAGTGTCCCAGCACTGCTCCGCAGCCCCTGCGAAGGCAGAGGGGAATCGGCTCGGCGGAGCATCCCTCGCCGGCCCCGGGGCTCGGGGAGCGCGGCGCGGGCAGCGCTGCCTTACCTGTCCGCAGGTCCGGGGCTGGCAGAGCCCGGCAGGCAGGGCACGGCAGGGCACGGCAGGGCAGGGCAGGGCTGTGCGAGCGGCGGAGAGGAGGCAGGTCTGCCGGGGGCAGCGGGTGTTCAAACCCGAGAGCAGGAGGAGCAGGAGCAGGAGGAGGA
>VZRE01014473.1:0-113700 GCA_013396775.1 Cephalopterus ornatus
CACCCCAATTTCAGAGCTGCAAGACTTCCATGACCGAGAGGCTTTGCTGTGAAGTACTGCGTTACGGTACAAAGTGTCTGTCATTCCCTTTTTCCAACAATGATGATAAACCTGTTTCTGTACCTACACAGTCCCTTTCTCATTCATTTATTTATTTATTTTTATTCTTTTGCTAAGTCTTGTCTCAACTCCTTTCTCAAGCTCTGGCAGCCTCTCATATAATCAGTGCACCTTCATGACCAAGCAGAACCTGCCTGTCTGACTCCAGACCTGAACATCCTGCCATGGAACACACCTCTCCTTCCTCAGCATGTTCCTCTCCACTAAACATTTTGCGCTTTGTTGACTGTTTGCTAAACCAAAAATGACATATTTCAATGCTGATGATAAAAGGTTTGTGAAACATCACCTTCATGATTCGCTGCCTACTGTGTGTTTGGTTATAGACGTCAGTAAAAGTGAGATTATCAACCTTCCCCAACATCATCATCATAAAAAGTTGTAAGCTGTTATATTATGAAGGTTGAATTTTGACATCTGAGTGGTTAAATACATCACAGAAGTATTCAGAGTTAACTCTTTACTGTCATTCCCCCCGTGCATTCCTGGCCCCAGCAGCTCCGATGACGGCCGAGCACTGAAGGTAACAGAGCCCTGTTTATCTTGCCCTGTTATTCTGAACTAAAATGAGGTTTTGCTGATTTTGCCTACGCTCTGCTTTACTGAATTTCACATTGTGCCCAGTTGTTTTTTTCCAAAAGAGTGTCTGTGGCAGATATTTCTATAATGCAGACAGCTGATCTTCCTGTTAAGAACAGATCACACACATTTAGCAGTTTCTCCATTTCGGTGCAACAGTTTAGTAGTATATATTTCATATACATATATATATATATATAAAAGGAAATACCTGAATGCTTTCCACACTATTATAGTAGAAAAATAGTTTGCAGACATGAATATAGTGGAAACATGCGCCAAAGGCAGCCTTATCCAAACAAATATGTTGCTTCTAATTACCTCTTTCCTCTCTAAAAAAGGAATCTTTGTAACTCTTAACATGTTGGACCACCTCTCTACATTAATTGTGAATAAAGAAAGATTTAGTCTTTGAGTCTCAAATTAGCTAAATTGACACAGTAATAGTCTCTTCTGAGGATCAACAAGCCTCTGCTATGAAGTGACACGGTAAAGTACAGAATTTGTTCCACGTTCTTTTATTTCCATTGCTTACATTTCACCGAGGAACTTTCTGAAATGCTTCACTGGTCCCCAGCTCTCGTGGCAACACTACCTGTTAAAATTATTAACCTTAAGGTATAATTAGCAATTCTAGGATGCCTCACTGGATTGATTTATTTATAAATACCTCAGTCAACCAGAATTTACTGCATTGAACATGTCAGAAAGGTACTTCCTCAGTAAACTATAAGCTCACCAGCACTTTCCCTTAATTCTGAGATCTCTCTTGATGTTTTACAACATAAAACAGCAGCAACTCCTGTGCTGCATTTTCATAAAACCAGATCTCAGATCAAATCCACACAGTTCTGGGTCACTGATTTTTCACTATCTTTCAGGACTTTATCCATAGTGCATTTCCACACCTACTTTGTTTCTGGAGATAAAGTAGACTTCTCTTTTCTCTCCCTCATGCTTCTCATAAACTCCAAACTATGACAACCTTATCGGAGCAATTTTTCTGAATTCCAAGACTCACAATGTAATTGCCTTTTTTTTTTCTTTTTTTTTTAACGCTTTTCAAACCCTTTTATTATTCACAAATGCAAACAGAAATGATTTTGAGCCCAAAAGTGCAACTAAAAGATATTTTGCAAGTACTTTGGAAACATCTATTTTTTTGCACTGCTTGCATCAAGCTGCATTAACTGGGAAAAAAAAAAGCCTGTATTACCTATTTGGCAGCAAGGGGAGAATTGGAAAGTCATAGTTATTGCAGCAAAAAACAAAGCCTGAATAGTCAGTCACAAAATTCATTAGATGCTTTTTGCACCAAAAATTGCAAATGAAAAAAAACCTTTTGAATTACAATAATCAGCAAGACCCTTTTTCATGTATCCACAAACCCAATGATCACAAAAGGCATAACTTCCAGAGCTCTTTCCATGAGCTGTTGCAGTAACATTTACTTCTCCTATTGCAAAGCTGTAACTCAAAAAAAAGAGGAAAAGAATCTTTGTAACCCACAGAGATAATCACTGACAGAATACGGGAGTGAATTAATGGAACAATAGAAATAAAGGTATGCCCTATTACAAAGTAAGAGCAATTAAATAAAGGCAACTCATTTAAAACAAGCAGGTTTACTGTGGTAAGCCTGGAAGATTAAACACACTGTAGAAACAAATCCACAAAGGAAAAGAAATCTTGCATCATTTTGGCCTGTTAAAATCTAAAGGGGTGTAGCAATTTTTTTAAACCTGAAATGACCTGGAACAAGTCCTTGAAGAGACCCTCT
Source organism: Cephalopterus ornatus (assembly GCA_013396775.1). Lineage (NCBI taxonomy): Eukaryota > Metazoa > Chordata > Aves > Passeriformes > Cotingidae > Cephalopterus > Cephalopterus ornatus. Next base: position 2,480 of record VZRE01014473.1, read on the forward strand.
GAGGCTTGTGTTCTGAACATCACAGTAACTTTTTGCACAGACTCTTCAGCCTCCTTGTATTTAGTTCCAAATTGGCGTTGCACTCACAAATCAATGAAAAATTCCATGGTGTTTTACTCCATTACACTCTCTTGAGGCTTACTATGACAATTAAGGGACTTAACATCACAATACAGACCTTTTCTAAAAATAATAGGCCTGTGTAAATTAAAATCTGAACTTTTCTAAGGCAATAGGGAGGTATTTTAACAGTATAGTAAGATTTACATCAAATATATTTAATTATAGCTTAAAGTGTCACCATTGTTACCAATGTAACTGCCAGTAGCCCCAGTGAGTACAAAAAGTGTCTTATTGCAAAAGTTTCTGTCTAAAAAGAGGAAAACAAAATAGCACCTAGCATTTATTCCCCAAATTCTGGTGTGGTCTGTGACTAGGTCTAGTCCTGTCTCCATTCCTTTGTTCCTGTCACCTTCTTGTTTTCAAGTTGATAGACATGGGACACACAATGATTGGACTTTACTGCTCAATAAAATAACAATTAGTTGCAAATTGTGTAAAAGTTCTTCTTCACTCAGTTCTGCTACATCACCAAAACGTGGTTTTCTCCTTCGACTTGGCAAGGTCACTTTTCATCAATATATTGCTGGTTCAAACATAAGATAATTTCTTTTATTTGGAGTAACCTATTTATAAATCCATCACTATTAAGTGACTTGCCAGCTCGATGCAAAACACACAGAGAAACCCAGCCCCATCGATCCCAAGACTTTGATTTTTGAGCTGAAATCAGTAGCAATCCATCAACCACATGGAGCCTCTCAAAAACAGTAAAACAGTTCTGTTTGTAGCTGAGGTGTCTCGTAGAACCAAAGGGTTGTTATTGTGACACCAAGTAAATCCTCTGGCTTTGGAATAACAAAAAGCACCTGAAATCATGGAGCTAAACGAACCCTGAAGGCCACGTTTGTAGGCGGTGCAGGACCTGAAGGAATATGAAGCGACAAAGAGATCACGGTAACGTGATCACTGATATAAAAATTATTCAGTGAATTCACTGAAGACACAAATGAAATAAATATGTCGCATGAACTGATATAATAAAGCTTATCAATTTGGATAAATCCCTTCAGGGTTGTTCAGCCTGGGAAAAAGGGGGCTCGAGGGGACCTTATTGCTCTCTGCAACTGCCTGACAGGAGAGTGCAGTGAGGTAGGGGCCTCTTCTCCCAGGTAATGGCAATAAGACAAGGGGAAAGGGCCCCAGTTCCCACCAGGGGAGGGTCAGGTTGGACATCAGGAAAAAATTCCTCACCGAAAGGGTGGTCGGGCATTGGAACAGGCTCCCCAGGGATGTGGTAGAATCACTATCCCTGGAAGTGTTCAAAAAATGAGTGGACATGGCACTTTGTTCTGTGGTTTAGTGGGCACGGTGACCTTAATGATCTCGTGATTCTATAAGGAAAGCAAAATCAGCTGCAAAAAACCCCACAAAAACAACTTAAAATTATTGAGTCTACTCAGGAAAGCAGAAAGATCTCCAAATATTTTGCCAAACCTAAAGGAGGCAAAGAAGAATTACTAGTTTATTTTATGTCAAAGAAGGAAACAAAAGAAAACACGCTAAAAATCTCTTGTAGGCTGATAGTTTGTCTATATTTAAATGTTTTATACATATGGTTGTGTCTCACCAGGGCTGCTGGCTCACACAAATGTTCAATAGATGGCACTCTGTGTTCTTCTACAAATAACCATTAAATGGAGCAGCTGACAGAGAGTGAGTGGACTGAGTTTACTCACCTGCCCTAATTTTACTTCAGACACCACTTAAAAAAAATTACGTTTTATCAGAAGATAAATGAGCTTCATACTGAGCAATTCAAAGAAAGGGGAAGTTTGAAACACAGAAAATATGCCTATAAGAAACATATTTTAAGTAAGCAGACCTGCATCTCTCACTCAAAGGTCAAAAAATAAGCATGTATGTGGATTGCCTCTTCGGCGAGGAAACAAAATTGTAAAACAGGGACATTTTCCTGCAGAAAAAAAAAAAAGACATTCAGAGAAGGATTCTTTGACTGTTCAGTGGAAGGTTGGAAAAAATCTTCTCAAAATGCATACTACTAAACACAGTATTCATAGCTCATCAAATCCTGACATGTTCTGGAATATGATAACACCAAACTGTGTCGCTTCAACTGGGTTTGACAGCAGGTAAATTATATTGTGTAAGAGTTTAACTAAAATGAAGTTGTTCACCAAAAATATCTTGATCTATACAGGATTTTTAATGTTAGAAAACTGTCCTATTACTAATGAAACAAAAGACAAAAAAAGTGACACTAAGTTTATTTTTCTGCTACTTGTTCTGCTTTACCCAGCAGAAGATCACAGAGAGCAGATGAATAAATGTAGGAAAGATCTCTTTTTTTTTTTAACCTTTTCTCTGAAGATGTTCATTTTCAGAACCACATTTATCTTTTAAAATTACCCATCAAATGCTGTAATTGAACATATTTCAGCCTTAGTCCAGTGTTGAATAGCTGTGCTGACTGATCCCTTCAGTCCATGGCATTGCTGGTACACCTTGACTTAACCTCTCTTGTAAACATTTTAGAGGGCTGGAATATGTAATTTCCAGCTCAAAGCTTCATGGCAGCATATGTTGGTTTGGTTATCCTGTCCATTAACATGCATATTTATTTATAAACACTCGTATCAACACCAAATTTCTTAAACTCATACTGTTAGAAAAGAGATGCAGAAACAGCCCCTACTGCCATCACAGTAAACCTGGGGTTTGCTGAACAAATAAGTGTTTGACTTGCTGCTTTTTTCAAGATTCACATCATAGAGCTACTTTGGGCTTCTTCATGGTATTTAACATTTGTATAAAATATTTATTCAGCAATAGATGTAGCTGGATAATTTAACAGACACAACCCAGGAACCTAGAAATGGGCTTGTGTTGAAACTTACAGTGCAAAAACCTATTTGCAGTTGCCAAGAGCTGAGAACACCTAATTTTAACCCAAAAAATGGTTGATGGGTGATTTTGTTGATGGAAGTGTCTTCAAACTTCCGTATTTTCTGGAAGAATGCAAACTTTTTTTCCTGTGATGTTGCCTGTCTATCTGTTGTAGTTTTCTAAACTGATCAAAAGAAATAAGAGTGATGACTAATAGGGCACTTGGGCAGCCTGCAGGTTTTTTAAAGTCCTTCCCACAGAGTTAAACCTGTTATCAGGGGTCCTTTTTGTCAAGTCCCACAGCATAGAGAGCTTTTTTCTTTCAAGCATAATGAAACCTTAATTTGTACAAGTAACTTAACATCTGAAGATCAGGAGGCCAACTAAAAAGTGTATCATAATCAAAGAATGAAAATAAAAAACAACCAAGGAGAATTTGGCATTTACCAAGGTGATAATCTATACAATGGACTAAAAATTATTCTCAACCTTCACATCCCCTACTCTTTGACTTTTCTCTTACCAAGAGAGATTTCTGTACATACATGTTCCCTCAAGTAAATTTGACTCCACATTTCTATATTATTATTGGTAATATTTCTTAGACTTATCTCTTGTTCCTTCCAACAACAACCACAAAAGCTCATTTACCTTATGCAGAATGCAATTAGTAGGTATCCTATTTATTTGACAGCTTTCTCATTTTCTCAATTCTATGTAATTTGACAGGGACTATTACAGATCTGTAACTAGTCTTTCAGAATGACTTTCACAAGGTTAGTTCACTTATTAATTGACCCTTGGTAATGGTAATTTAAGAAGCATATTAATCTCATCTGTCAGTTCTAACACATACTAGATGTATAAAATAATTTGTCTTTTGCAAGGAGCCTTGCAACAGAAATGAAGTGTCTAAATTTTTAATTAATATGCATTTTCTTTCAACAAATGAGACTTTGGAGTGGAAAGAGACTTCTTTTCAGTGGTTTTCTTTATTCTGCTTTAAAGCTCCTGCATTTTCTTGTTGTGAAGATAAACAAATTCACCAGTCAATAAAGTCTATGATCTAAATAATCTTCTACAAAGGATATTCTGGTGTTTTCAACAGATCCCTGAAACTTCAAAATGTGCAAACAAAGTATTTGGCACTTCAACAGCAACGTCTTATTACATATACAGATTAAAGGTTTCAGGAATTAAGGAGATTTAATACACTAAGAACATTAACCAAAAGATTACTATTCAGAAATTGAAAACTTCAACCGATATCAGATGCTTGAAGTTGTTGTAATCTCATAAAATCTGGTTTCCTGATGCATCATAGGTTGAGCAGAGCCTGCAGTTTGCCTCTAAGAGGCATCCAACATTCTTAATCCCAGATATTAGTAAGGGCCTTATGTAACTTCTCTTTTATTCCATTCAGGAAGTAAATTATGGGAACAGTTAAAGAGGAATTGTGTAAAGGGGAATTGTGTCAAGAACCTCAGTGTGTGATCACCTGCACATTTTAACACAGGGATGAAAGGCAGCTCCTCCCCTAAAAATTCCAAAGGGTCTTAAGGTGTTACTGATGAGTGGGCACAGTTCCCATTAAGGTCAGCACAGGCTTGAGGTGGAACAGAAACCCTGTGGGCTGTATTTAAAAGCAGAGAAGTCAAGAAAATACAAGGTAAAAGCTGAGGTGGTCCTCTACCCCCCCAGTCTATTTCTCCTTTTGTGTCCAAAGAATGAAAAGAGCTTCTGAAAGGTGACTTTACAAAGAGCAGAGCCTTGGCTGCAAACCCAGGCGGGTTGTGCTGAGAGAGCAGGTGAGGCCAACACTTCTGCACTGCCTTACAGCCTCTCCCAGCCCCAGCCATCCATTACTTCATGCTGCCAGCACACTTCTGCTCCTAACATTGAGCAGCAACCCAAAATCCTACCAGTTCTACATGGTACAAAGCCTTTAGCAGCACCAGAGACTCTGCTATGCAGACCCCTTGCAGGATTAACCCTGTGAACAGGCACCCAGTGACTGCAGACCCCGGGTCCACTCCACACTCACAGAGGGCCTTCAGGGACAGGGAAAAGTCTGGAGAATGCTGAGGGTGGGTCCCTGCCCTGGGGGACTGCATTCAGCCCTCTGGACAGGGGTGGGGGACCAAATGCCATGGGAACCCATCTCACAGTGTTGTGTTTCCTGCCATGGAAAGTACTGCAGATGAGGAATGGGAAATAAATCTAAAGGACTCTGTACTAATTCCTCATATTACTCCACATGTGACTATTTGACTGTTTCCCCACTGATGACCACTGTGAGTCATTTAGATTAATTTGGTTCCAAAGTAGAGTAACAAATATAAGGCAAGATGTTTTCAACCACATTAACAAATGCTCCCTTGCTTAGACTCCTCCAAGTTCCACGTGCTCTCAGGTCTGGCCAACAATTTCTTAAGAAGTAACTGCTCATGAAACAAAACAAATATAATCTATAAATGCATTATAAAATATATAAGCAATAATACTATGATCCCCTCGTTTACTGAAGCTTATCCCACTTTAGTATTTAAGGTACTAATAACTTTGATTATTAAAAGCTAGAGGCATCTAGACCAAAAACACGACTTTGACTTTAGAGAATTTTGCAGGTATATGAATATCCATCCCCTCACAGCCATCATGGCAGATTTTGTTGCCATGTATTTCAAATACTTTAGAAAAAAAAAAGGTAACCATCTTATTTATTGGCTGTATCTTCACAATGTCACCCCCACTGTTAAAGTCTACCAGGTAAACAGGTATTCAAGCAATTCTTTAAAAAAACAAATTACTCACTTGACAGACTATAGTGTCTCTTTCAGAATCATTAGTGTCAATCATGTGAGTACAAGTTTTAAGTGCTGTGGAAATGCAAGCTACTTAAACAATTGATCATCATATGGAACCACTTAAAGCTTAACAGAGCCTGTGAGCAAACCCAGTGTTGGCAGCTTGGCTCTAAAACATCATCTTTATTTTAAACAATAAAGTAAGAACTTACTGTAAGAAACAATGCCTACTTCTTCAATTAGTTCCTTAATTTTTAACCTTCTAAGTTTTGAGAAGCTGTGATTTTTTATAAAGAGCAGAGGTGTCAGTGCACACAAGAGATGACACTTCAAGAAAGGATACGGACCCTGTATGTTGCTGTTAGAAGTCAGGGAAATCACACCAGGCTGTAAAATCAGTAATGACATTATCTTTTGATTCCTAGGATTCAATGGCATCATTCATTGATTTTTATCAGCTGAACATTCGCATTTCATTTGAGGATGTGAATTTAAAACGACTCTGAAGACTCCAGTGTCAAAGAACTTTGTACAGACAGAAGAAGCTTTTACTCTGTTGCACTGCACACTCCTACCAGTAACAGCAGCAGAGGTCAGGGATGACCTGGATCATGTATATCCTTTATCACCATTATTCCAAGATTAGAGAACTACATTGTAATCAGCAAAAATGCTGTTGCTGAAAGAGTTAATGACAACTGGAGAATCCCTACTGTTACTCACTGTTGTCAACAGCAAGAGGAGAAATTAATCCCATTGTTAAACAAAATACATTCTTAAAGCTTTCCTTTATAACTCCTCAGTTCCCAACTTCCATCCAGTACATTCATCTAAGTTACTCCAGATCAATATAACAAAGAAATTAAAAATGGACCAGGGGAAAGAAAGGAGGACTCTTGGACTTTCAGTGAAATCATTTTCATACTTTGCGAGGTGTCTGAATAACAAAACTCCATATCCAAACTCTTGTTCATTTTTATACTCTGTTGTAGCCTATTTTCTGATGATCATTTGTCTTGTACATTTGACAGGAAACCCATATGCCCAAACAACTTTCTTGACTTCCTATTAGGGAGAGCAACACATATTCACACACACACATCTAAAAAGAACATAAACAGCAACACATTAAGTGTTTAGTTTCTGCTTTGGATAAAGAATGACCCTTTTAATACTAGCAGCAAAATCTCTCTCTGGAAAACAGGCTGTTTCTGAAACTCAGAAGAGATGAATGCCCTATTTATTACTTTTTTAAAAAGCTGAATTACTGCACAGATTGTCATCACCTTTGCAGTTCTCACATAATTGTAGAAAAACTTCACACGGGGTTTTGCAGACCTAACGGAATTTTATTGCATTTTATGGAAGCCCTCAATAATATGAAAGGAATCCATGCTTACAAGCTAGTGTGTATCTTTAATAAGAGCACAAACAATTATTCCCAGTGGTGTGATACATGGGGTTTGTATTCAGGCAGCAGGAGCTCGAGAGCAGAATGGGCCAACAGGAGATGCACAGAGCCCAAGTGAGGGATGAGGACCTGAGACCTGCACTCTGCACAGCTCTCTGTTCTCTGGTGATGAGCTGGAGTAGGAAACGTGTGCTCCCAAGCATGCCTTTCAGTTTGCTTTCATTCTAACAGGGGCCAGATCATGATCTCTGAGCTTACTGCGCAATCTGAGCCAAAACACAGCAAGAGGAGGAAACCAGAGGATTCATTTCAAAAGCTGCCTCCCAATCTAAACCAAAAGCTAATGAAGAGCCACCCTCAGGTCAGCTTCACTCTCTCACCTACTTGGCACCACAACCTGTGCCCTGCAAAGGCTCGTGCAACTCGTCACCAGATGCACCTTCCAAATCAATTCAGTCTGGATGGGGCCTATTGCTGACCTCGCTTCCTCACGAGATGAGCCTATGGTATGAAATGTTTGCTTCCTGTCTGAACAGCAGGTATGCAAAAAAACCCTCATCCATAAAGTTGTTTGTCCTTCATGAAGATGAAACTCGAACGGAAAATAGGCTGTTATGTAGAGAGGGCTTAATTTATGCCTCCCTATACAAGCTGGAATGAAAGCAGCCCACAGAAAAATCTAAATATTGAGCTTTATTTGTGAACAAGTCAGAATTCAAGCTTTTAATGTTCATTTTGCCTTCCTCTTTCTCAAGTTGTCCAGGAGAAAAAGATAATAATTGAACAATTTTTCATATCAAATGTGCATTCTGAATAGCCATTAGCTGACAAAAAAAAAAAAGTGAGAGGAGAAGCAGATAACACATCATGTAAATCTTTGGTGGGAATGGAAGCTTCAGGAAGATGTAAAAATTAGTGTGGTATATACCTAGATGAAATGGAATTCTCAATTATGCTGTTTAAAAATGAAGTGGGTATAAATTTGATTTGTCTGCAGCTGCAATCCTGTAGGTTGCTTGGTAATGGACACTGACAAATAAGTCTAAAATCAGTGAAATCTCTTCCACAGGTTGCAGGATAAGACTGCGGGTACCTTGTGATGAAGAGTTTAAGGGCAGTTTTCTCATTCCCACTGGAATGGCAATGCTATGCATATTTGCAGAGATTAAACATGAATAGGGCAGAGGGTGAGATAAACAGGAAGAGGGGACAGATTTGTAAAAACCCAACCATAACTTTCTAATGAGCCAAGCCAATTTTGTAAACTAAGCTTTAAAAATGTAAATTGCCCTCATTCCTTCAGTGAACTGTCAGCACAGAATTTAAATATGTGAAAGACAACATTCTTAAAGACTGCTGACCAAAATCTCTGCTCTCTATTTTCACATTACTTCACCTTATTGCTGCTTATTATTTCTATTATGGTAATAGCAGGAATAAATCGGTATCCTTACTGGGACAAGCAGCATGTGAACCAAACCGTGTGGATAGAGACAGGCCCTGCTCCAATAAGCTCGAAATCTAAATTTAAAAATACCCTTGTGACTATAAGAAAGGCATCACAGTGCTATTATGTCAAACTAAAATACAATCTCTGGGCCTAATTTTGGAGTAATCTTTCAGAAACAACCTGTCCTGTACTGCCTGGACACTGTGCCACGGTCTGAGCTGGGAAGAGGGAATGTTAGCCTGGATTCTGTCGACTAAGTCCTTTGAAAAATCCATGGATAGGTTTTCCTAGACCTTGATAGATCCTCACGTAGGTGTTTCCTTATCCTTGCAGGAAGCACTAAAGACAGGTCAGCCTAAAGGGAACCATCCACAAAGCAAGAGAAACAGTCTTACAGGTGAGCAGTTACTGAAAGAGCTGAGAACTCCCCTGGCTTTGGGAAGTCAGAGCGAGCACAGCACTCAAAATCTAGGGATTGATTCACCCAGAAAAATGTCTGTGACGCGTCTAGACATGATGAAAGCAAAAGAACAATTAAAGGCATTGGATGACGGCAGCACAAGAACAAGTAATAGAAAGACTCCTTCCCTAAGATTTATGACCATGCTGGTGGAGATCTCTCTTTCCATACTTTCTCTTCCCTTTGGCAGAGAGATGTTGAAACAGCAAAACACCAAGTGATATTGTCCTCTATTGCATTAATAAGATTATTATTTATTCATGTTATATTTGAAGAATTCATGTTAGATTTGAAGCGAAAAAACAGACAATTTTCCAACACATTCTGGCCACTGTGTCCTATGACTCTTCTAGAGTCTTTGTTCTAGTCACCTCTGGGCTTTTTTCCCAAAATTGCCAATTCTTGTGACTTTCTGATCTTTTGATGGGAATTGCTGGATTCTGCAAATGCAGAGAATTTTTTTAAGGTGCTAGTGGTAGCTAAAATGCAAATATTTTCCTTTTAAAATTAAGAAGAATTAATAGCTGAGCCAACAAACTGACAATTGCACTCTTTGGGAGCAGGAAAGGAATCTGGCTTGGGCTGCAGGACAGTCAGGATTTCACCTTGTGGGTGCAATCTGAAAATACTCTGTTTGCCACATTTTGCTTGCACCATATGGAATGTAAATATAAAAACTTCCCTCCTACTCCAGAGCACTCAGCCTTGACTACAGCCACACCTAACATCTTTGCACAAACAGATGGCAAGTCTCTTTAATATTTCATGGCGCTGCCCCCTGTAATTGCAGGTTTTGCACAAATAAACAAAGCACACATTACACAGCACTTGGTGTCTTGCAACAAACTAAATCAGTGGTAACATTTAACACGAGTTTAGTACATGGAACAGAAGAGCAGAAAGTAAGGATTGTTATTTTTAAAAAAAACCCAACATTATACAACAGACATTCATTGTCTGCATTAATCCTGTGACTTTTCAATAAGGAATGCCTTTGTGAATACACTTTTAACGTTATAAGTGTATCACTGAACAATAATTACTGCTGTAATAACTATAATGTGTAATTCACTACTTGTTAATACTGGGTAGTTGACCCCTTTGATTGTTCAGTGCTGTCACTTCACCAGGATTATTTAATTACAAATGGGTTCTGTTATCTCGTATTAACCACCACATCAAGTATTATTATCCCACTAGTGAAGAGCAATTATTTACAAAATAGTAATAGATAGTATTTACAAAGAACTAGATGAACACTAAAGGCACCTACGTATTTTCAGCAAAGTAAGCTCAAGCAGAGCTAAAGGTCTATCCAAATAGTCACAAGAAATTTGACAGTAAAACAAGAACTCACCGATTCTGGGAATTTCTCCCTTTAAACTGACTTGAAAGACATTAAACAATTTTTCAGTCAAAACCTGTTTTTGTGTATTTTAAAGATTTGGACATGAATTGAGGAAATGACACTCAAGATGAACAACCACATTCATATTTCTTAACACTGATTATCCATGGATTCATCTCTCAGCTACGAATTACACATTTAGAATATAATCCGAGGGCCACAAAAGCCAAGGCGAGTCTCCCTGATTCCTTTGGTATTACTTTGTTACGCTATTTCCTAAACTAAACTCCACTGAAAACATGGGAATCTGCCTAATGACATGTTTTGTCTGTTCTATAGTCTTGCCACAGGAACAAGCAGCCACAGGAACCAGGCAGGGTTCCCAAGGTGAGAACTGGAGATCTTTCTCATCTCTCCCATGGCATTTTGGACATGTAAAAGTCAATTAACCCAAACAGCCATTGCACATAATTTCGTGCATCCTTCTGCTCTCTAGAAAACCCACAGGGAAGGACATTTTATATGACAAACGTTTAATTTCTTGAAGCCCTTTGCAGAGGCTTGGTATATTCTGATCTCTGATGAACACCACTGATGACAAAAGTGTATATTTAAACAGTAGAGAACACTTCAGAAAGAGCAAAAGTAGTAAAATCTGGATCCAGGATGGAAATTTCTATGTGGGGAGAGCTGTAAGGCTGGGTCAGCTTATCTTTTCCAGTGTTTTTTTCCCCAGACTGCTTTTCCTTTACTAGCCACAGAGTAAAAATATGAGTCTATGAAAATACCACTTGTCAGAAAGTGCTCAACTATCTTTAAAAGTTCTGTCATATCAGTAGCACTCAAAGCTATTGTTACAATATGACACATGCACACGCTTTCTTTTCAGAGTGAAAGAAAGTAGGTCTCTCTAAAACAAGCTGTGAGTAATTACTTCTTGAGGTTCTATTCATAAAACACATCTGTTTTATAGTCAGGTCACATCTATCCCACATGTTTTTGTGTGCAATTCAAGTTGATTTAGTCTATTCAGTAAGATGGAGAAGAGTATTTTTTTTTTCCCTGTGAAGACCAGTATTTTGCAACGAGTGGTCCTTTACTCTCCTAAGTAAAAGTAACAACAACTACTGAGAGAAATTAGCCCTGAGGAGCCCTTTGTTTCCTCTGTGAGCTCCCTTCTAATTGAAGCACTGTGGTTCTCAAGCCCATGTGTGTCTCAGCCCACTCAATGGCTCCTCTCAGGATCACCCGTTCTGAGCTCTTGTTGCTAAGAAACAGTACTCGGTTATATTTGAAATATATACTATGAAAAGGTGCTACTTTCCTTTGTGAAATAAATATGTTGCCAGATTGACAGGCAGGGAAACAGGCTGAGGGATGTATTGTTTCCTTCAGTGTTCACAATACACCAGCCCTGCTCCCTGATTAAAGCATTTTAAACTGTGAAATGCCTGTTTAGCTGCTGTCAGCGTGCTAAAGCAGCCACAGAGTGTGTTGAGCCAGTTAAATCCAGCCCTTATTATAAAAGATACTTCTTCCCATTAAGCTAGAACCTGAAATTTGGAGCTGATCCCTGTCCATGACATCCACCTGGATGTATATCTCATCTCTGTGTCTGTATGGGTGTGTAAAGGTCCGTGTGACAGCAACAAGATGTGCCACTGCTGTTCTGGACCAGCCACATCCCCCTGATGCCTCACTCACTGCAGAAAATCATTTCAACAAGACCACACTGCTGCTCCTAAAGACAAAGAATTTAAAGCTTCACACCTTCCTCTCCACTCAAGCAGACCCCTCTAACCTTTATCAGTAAATGAAGCAATGTAAAATAACTCCAGATGACTAATTCACAAGAATGTAACAGCATGGTTTGTTAAAAGATATTACTTTCTCCTAGGTAAGAATAGGCAAATAATTGAATACAAAAATTCATAGCATCTGAAAAGTGCTACTCTTGACCCTAAGATTTTAAGACTATTTTGCATTTCCTGCTTTAATAAGATTATTTTTTGCCAGCACATTAATTGTAGTCATAAAGCACACAAATTAGGACGAGTCAATTAATCTTAAAAAGACAACATAAGATGAAACTCTTTTTAACAAAGCATTAAATTACCACTCATTGAAATACAATAAAAAACTAAGACTACCACCTTTTCAGTTCAACTGAATCCCTCTAATTTTTTTTTTTATTTTATTTTTTTGCAGGAGGATTCATCTTCTTGCAAATTGTTAAATCTCTTGTCCCTTAGTCATTACAAAATTCAGCAGTTCAACAATCATGAGTTACCGTATTGTGGTTGCTCCTAAGGCGTTTACAAAAGCCTTTTCTAATGGGAAGTTATTCAGCACTTTAATTAATTAGGGCTGAATTATCACCCTCATGAGCTAATGATGACTTTGGTAACTCAGAAGGTATAACTGCAAGGTCCTGGAATGTGCAATAGGGTCTGCGGGAGAGTTGCATACATTTAGTTGTTTAAATCAGAAACACTCCTCGGCACTGAACGACGTAACACCTTCTGTGATCCTCTCACTTGAAATGATGGGAGACTTAACCACAAATTAATGGTCTAAAGAACAATAACAGCGGCAGAAAATTGAGTGAGAATTGGCTGACGTGAGCAAATTTGAAGAGAAATAAACAGGTTTTTGATTGATGCAGAGTCATTCCAACTTCCTTAGACTTCTGCCATGAAACTCTGGTTCTCGTTCTGTCTTGCATCAAGGACCCTTTAGAGCAGATTTATATTTGAGGTAAGGTGTGGATTAGAAGCCATCTTGAAAATAATTAAGGCTTTATTTAGGAATCCTTCATATTACACCATCAAATGAAGGGGGTTTGTTTTAAGTTAAGGTGTATGTTAAAACCCTTGCCGATGTGATACAACTATTTTGCAAATTCTGATTTAATGTCCATTCTAAAATATGTGTATACTACACACATATGTAAATATATTCTTTAAATGCAAGGATGTAATAGTGATCATGGCGAAAACAACAAAATGAGTGTTCAAAAGAAAATGAAACAGAAAATCAGTCAAAGTGGGAGACTTCAAATGTTTTCAAATTAGTTGATACATCTACACAAAACGAAAAAGCAGAACCCACTGAAAATTCCCAGGTTTGTTTTCTCCCAAAAATACGAAGAAAATATTAGGCAAATAAGAGAGTGATAACAGCAGAATCGAGTCTAGATTCTGTAAATACAGATTTTATAATTTTAAGTCAGACAAAATTTGAAATTAAACTCTTCCACACTTTAAACTTTCATTCCCCTTTCCTAAGGCACAACCCCCCTGCCCAAACACGTGGAAGTTTCTTTAGTCACTCTTTATTTAGGTTTGAACCAAATTCCCTTTTAAGAAAAGATATACAGTGTGCCTTCAACAAAGGCTCAGCGTGTTAATGAGGTTACTTAATGAGCTTAAAATCATTAGCTTTGGTGCAAAGGCTGAGACTAGCTGAGATGGATCTTAGCACATGCACTAAATAAGTGATTTCATATCACAGTATGTTTTATTTTCAAGATGAAAAAAACCCCCAAATTTATAGATTAAGACAGAAAGAGAGCTCACCAGGACTTCCAAACCTAGAACACAACAAAAAAAGCAATCCCCAAACTGAAAGAATAAGCTGATTACTGTCAGAACTCTATGTTCTTACAAGCTGCAAAGTTATAACCTGGGATTTCAGTAGTGGTTGGAACATTGGGATGTGGCTCCCCAGCTGCTTCACAGGCTGCAGGCAAGACACAAAAGTGATGCCTCAGCAGGAGATTTGCCATTGCAGTGCTCCACTGGAAAGATAAAACATAAATCTGCAGTTCCCGTACATGTAGGTGATAAAAAGCAAAACTGTGCAGATAATAGCTCTCTTCTGGAGAAAATTCAGGAATTTTGAAACTTATTTTTTTTACTGGAAATTGAAGCCAAAATTGAGTTTCAATTCTACGAAATATAACTAAGATAAATTTTTAAGGAAATTGCTCAGATTGCTTTAGGACACAATAAAGGGGATTTTTTTTTTAAGTTTGTAAGAAGGAGCTGAACTGGATCTTCACAAACTTTTGATTCTTGACTGCAATATACCAGTTGGAATTAATTAAATCAGCAACCTATATGAATTTCCTGAACAGGATCACTTTTCAGACAGTGAATTTTGAAATTCTGGGTTTTCATTTAAACTCTTCTTTAAGAAGGCACCAGTACATCTTCTCTGACTTCAATTGCCAGCAATAGATTAATTTTGCAGCGTCTGTGGGACAAACGTCCCAGTTCAGTTTCCCTTGACACTTTCTATTAATAGTATTATGGTATTAATTCAGAGGTGAAATTGTAGGTCAGGACACTCAGAAAACAACTACAGAAAGAACCTCCTACTTTCAAGAGGTAAATGCACTTCAATCTATCATCTAAAATCCATCTACATTAAAATTTAGTTCCCCAAGGGTGAAAAAATGGGCTATTAGAAAAGCTGGCTGGTTGATTGTTTTGGGTTTTTTCTTGTTTTGGATTTTTTTTGAGGGAGAGGGGTTGTTGGGCAGGGTAGATCCTTGGGTCTTTTTTAGGTTTTTATAAATATTTAACCAACAAGAGGAAAGACCATTCAGGTAAGTTGATGCCCATTCCTGCTTCATGACTCCCTGAGTAATTTTTTTTTAATCTGTCTGGATCAAAACTAAGGCTCTTTTATCCCAGAAAGTATTTCATTTTTTAAAAATAAATTTGGACACATAGAAGACAGTAGAATTCAAAAGAAAACCAATGCCAGGTCTGACATGACTATGCAAAAACAACGTAATATATACTCTACAAAATTCTTTCATCTCTCCTTAATTGCTTCTCCTTTGAGAAGCATGGACAAAAAAAAAAAAGGCAGTTAAGTTCGGTTTGAGGATTAATATTTGTATTACTAAATATCTTATAAAGGACTTGGAATGGGTTGGACAAAAAAAAAAAAGCAATCCAAATCCATTTCAAAAGGACAATTTTGTTTTCATGCTGCTGTACATTTCTTCTGAGTGAATAATAATAACAGTATACAAGATTGCAAGGAGAGGTTTGCTGTGGCTGAGGCTACAACTAACTGATAACTGAAAAAGCAGAAAAATAAGAGCAAAGACAGACTATTTCCCAAGCCTCAGGATCCTGATGGTTGGCTGTCACAGCAGGAGCCACTCCGTGTTACCGAGACTATTAGTCTCTCTCACAATTCGAGACATAAATGATCCATAAGAGAATTCCTTGCCTTTCTACCCAATTAAAAAACCAAGTTCCTACAAGGGAGAAACAAACCCAAACCAAAGTCCACATTAAACGTGTCAAACTTTTTCTGTTAAACCTTCTGAGAACGGAAGGAAGAGGCAGCGGAGCTGAAAAGCTGCAGGACACTTCAGGGAGTCCCAAAATGTGGCAAAAGGGAAACCTTCCCCGCTTGGTGGAAGCAGATGGCAAAACATGGGGACTTCTTAGCAACCTCTTCTTCTGCCACACTGTTCATCAGATATGAGCCAAGAAATTGGCTCATTCTCTTGAAGTTCACTGAAGATCTTCCCATACGGGATTTATTGGCAGCTTGAATGTTACTTCAAACTTGTTGTAAACCACCTGGTTTAATCTTAACATCAAAGAGCTGGGGATTTAATTTATGAAACTTTGTAAAGCTGGTTGTTTTTTTTTTTTTTTTCTGAGCCCATAGCAGCTAAAAGTATATTTCACATCCCATCTGCTTTCATTCTTGTTTCCTCCTCACAAGGAACTATTCTGGGAACAATCACACTTGGGCAGAAGTTAAAGCCAGGAAATGCAATAAATGAGTATTCTGAAAAATACAGAAATGAGGAGCATGTTCATATCTATTTCACTGCAAAAGAATTACGCACATTAAAAAATTTTCATAACCATGAAAAGTATGTGATCAAGTAGTTCTGAGGGTGAGGGAAAAAACAAAGAGAAACGGGGAAAAAAAAAAAAAAGAAAAAATAAGTACCTGTTAATGCAGCTAGTTTAGAGCAGTAGAATTCCACTGCAAGCATTATCAGGTATTTGCAATTTTTCAGACTGGGATAGTTCACGATGTTACATTTTTTGATGGTCCATTAATGCCATACTTTTCACAGCTACTTCCATTCCTGGTGTATAAAGTCACATTCATGTTCTCCAATGTTGTAACGAATGTAGAAGGCCTTCAAAAATATATCTATTACCATGTAGACTCGCTCTACAAAGAAGGTCAGTTGTTTCATTACCCCACATGTTGGATCCAGCATCATCTGGAGGTTTGAAGTAAAACTGCCCTGCTTTTGTTAGAATGGAAGGTACAGAAGGTACAAGGACAAAAGGTGTCTTTTATTAGATGCACCTACAACTCAGTAAAACGTCTTTCTTTAAATAAGAAACCCAGATCTGTTGGTTGTGATAAATTAAATAAAAAGATTTGAATACAAACCTATTCCCCACCTACTCTGTCCAGTTTCAGTCCTCAGGAAGAACCTCTTTGTACTTTTTGAACTATGGCGGTTTTTTACCTCAGTCTTTGCTGACTTCTTTGGGTGAGTTTTTAGTGTTAAGCAACGAAAGGATTCTCAGCTTTAGGATAATTGGCAAATATATTTGTTACAGGTTTTCTTTTTCCCTGTTGCTTATTTTAGATTATTGCCCTGCTGTGTGATAGTGTCTAAAGAAACAGTAGTATATCTCACTGGTGGTTTCTGAAAATTAAAATTCCTGATACCGTGTTAATTAATTTCCACAGGGACAACAGTTTACTTTTACAAAAAGATTAATGAAAAATATCTCAGAAGAAAAAAAATTCTTCTAGGCAGCTCCAGAGCCGGATTTTCTCTCATTGGAACATATTTAAGTGACTATGCTATCTGTTACTGAAACATTCCGCCTTTTCCAGGCTATTGAGCTTCACAGAATAAAGGCCTGAGGAAACTGCTGGCCCACAACAGATAATGGAAGCAAGCATTAACCTATTTAAAACTGATGAAAATCAGTAGTTTTACTGCATCACTTTCTCCAACATAAGGAGTTGGTTCATCTATATATTTAGAACACCATTTACTGGTCTTGTACTAACCAGATTTGTACGTAAAACCATATTTCTGGGAAACAAGCATTTCACATCAATATTGTTATATTTGGACAGTTCTAAACAAGCTCATGAAGGAAAAACTACTGGAGGAAAGCAAGAAAATCAACCCAGTATTGGGTTGATTGACAGGAGGAGGAGGGTTGGGTTGTCTATATTGACAGGGAAGATGCAAGGACTAATTCAGAACTGGCAGCAAGACATCCAGGAGAACATGTCAAGCAGAAAGGTTTTGATATAAAACTTCATCAAGAGAGAGGTCAGGATAGAGATGGAGCTGTCAGTGAATATATAATTGGAATATATATAATATATAACAGCAGCAAACAAGGGGTGCAGAGACAGAAGTGACAGACAGGAGATTCACCAGAGATGCTCACAGAACACCCAGAGATAAAACACAATTAGGAAAATATGGATGCACTGAAGATGAGGAAACTGAGATTTTCTTACAGAAGTGTGATGGACAATGTCAAAAATAGAATCCTTCTCTTGAGGTGAACTAGAATTTGCTTCTCTTTCACAAACCCTCTTGGTAAAGCCAACCCTTTCCTTAGCAAGGTGGTCAGAGACATCACATGTGACATTTACTTTGGGACATAATGAACCAACCTAAAGTTTGTCAAGTTTTTAAAAATAAGCACATTTCTACCCCTGTCTAGTCGGAACAACAACTCTTAATGATGTGAAAACAATTACAGCCCATTTCCAAAGTGCCAATACAAGACACAGTAAGTGAAAGCGCCATTTCAACGACAATAATACGGATATGAAACATGTACCAGGAGTTTATAATAACATGATGCGGTCTATACCATTAACTTTTAATTAACTCCAATTTTGCCACAATTAAACTCAATTAAGGCAGAATGTCTGACATTGCAATTAGCTGTATATAAACACCCCAGTTGGTGTCACATTGAATTAATGTCTCCTGGTGGTGGACTCTCTTTCCAAGGATAATGGATTTACCACCATCAGGCTGTTAATTGGACCTGGCACCTCATGTGTTGTGTATATCTGAGACATAACACCCAAACTTAGTTTCCTGAACAACTGTGCTTGTCAGAGCTACACAGATTTCAAATGCTCCCAGCCAAGTTCTTTACTGCAGTGTACATCCTGCAAACATTCCCATGTAGAAAAGCTTTTAAAAATTTGTACACCCCATGTTTTAAATTCCAAATTTTGTATTCACTTTGCTTCTCAATTTCTCGTCAACAATGAAAATTATTACACAGTAAAAAACACCACAGCACTTGTAGAGAAAGAAATGCATCTATTAGCAAACACCATGTTTAATGCAATGAATTGTTTCTTTTTAGCTGAGTTTAATTCAAATTCTCTATTTTTTCCTGTCCTTTCACCTGTTAGAAGCTCAACTCTGTCTCCTGAACAGTCCTACTGAAATTATTGGGGTTTGGCTTCATGCATTATAGCCTCAATGGGAAGCAGTTAAACAACCATTAGTCTTAGTTCTGTTTTGGGTTGCTGACACAATTATGCTGCCCCAAAGAGAGATACTGAGACAAAAGCAGCCATCACTTCACTGCCAACCTCTTCACTGTGGAGCAATGAGTGTGTGACTTACGCCGCTTGGCATCAGTCAGAGAGTAAATCAACATTTACTACTACTAAGTGCACTAGGACTCAACTTTCAGCAGCAAATCTGTGAGATTAAGGTGACAGCATAAATAACGAAAGAAAACTGATCCTAACACCTTGAGGAAAATGGTTATTTAACTCCTCTGAATTCCCTAACAACTGTTCAAAAAAAAATCTAACACAACAGACAAGTGAAACTGAAACAGTGGCTTCACAGACATAAAAAATGAGCATTTACTTCCCTCCTTATTTAACCCTAAAAAATCTGTAGCAAAAAAAATAATTACACGAACTCACATAAAATACAGAAAATTGGAAGATTACCCACCACATCTTATAAAGAGCTAAATCTTGTTTTAAGAGGTTCTTACAACTAACAATCTAACACTAAATAAAATCACTGGCCGGTAGAGTTACATAAATGCTGAGAGATTTGGTCATTGGTTTGGAGGTTTTTTCTAAAGTGATACATTTCATCTTCAAATTGTATCAAACCTCTGGCTTCCTTTCCTACCACCCTAACTCCTCCATTTCATTCCTGTTCAGAGTAAAGCAAAGAGCCTGTGCAGAAGCTGGTAAATTCTCTATGCTGCTCACATAGGGCAAGTTTTGTGCTATGAAAAGGAAAACATAATCATTAATAAGCAGCTTTAACAAGTCTAGCTTAAAAATGATGCTTATAAGCTTCATACACATGTCCTGGTGTTCCCTGTGAACAGATAAAAGAAAATTGACCCGGTGGAAATGACTTCCCATAATTATATGCTTCTGAAAAGTTTTGGGATTGGGAGCAGAATGCATAATTGGCTCAAATCATACCTTTTACATTCGACCTAAAATACTATAATTTATGGTGCTGAATAGCAAAAATTAAACCCGAGTAGCTCATCCCAGCACATTTGCTTCTCACTTAATCAAAATGATCAGATCAGCAAGACCAAAGGATCCTTCAGCATTGCTGCAGGTTGAGTCACTGCTGATGCTCTATGAGGAGCAGCATCTACTAAATCACTAAAACCACTTCTGTGGGGATTAGAACGTGCTCTGGGTGCTCACGGGGTGACAAAAATGTGTGTATTTTTCAAGACTTGCTGAGATCAAAAAGTCGTGTTGTGTGGCCATTTCCAATAACTTCGGATGACCACGTACACAGACTGAGAAGGTTGGATGAGGGAGGTGGAATAAATGTTGAATATTTTTTCAGAAAAACATGGGTTTTTTCACCCTGAGGGTGGTTGGGCACTGAAGAGGGCAGTGGTCACAGTCCCAAGGCTGCCAGAGCTCAAGAAGTGTTCGGACAACTCTCTCAGGGACAGGGTGGGATTGTTGGGGTGTCCTGTGAAAGACTAGGGGTTGGACTGGATGATCCTTCTGAGACCCTCCCAACTCAGCTTATTCTATGATTCTATGACATTTATGAATATTCTAATAAAGCCCAGGACCAAACAGAAGGAAGGAAGGAAGAAAGGGGTATATAAGGGATAAATATGCTCATAAAATTCTTGACATTTTATCTGTCATCAAGAAAGCTTCTGGTTAACTCACAAATGCAAATGTGCAGGGCTGAAGTATGTCCCGAGTCTGTTACAGCAAAGTATGTATCAATACACTGTAAATACTAATTGCAATCGAATATACACTGCCCATATTGTCATTATAAATACTTTGAACAGAATCTATTTGGAAAAAATCATTATATGTTACTGATGGCATTTGTTTGCAATTATGTTCACTGAATCACATCTTCAGTATTTTCAAAAATCAATGGAATTTCCTCTTTAAGCTGAAAAACCGCAAAGAATATATCACATCTTTTTGGTTTGGTAATTGCTACTAATCTAAGAGTTTGATTTACAAATAGAAAAAAATAGAAGGTTATTGAAAACGGGTTTTATTCTTAATGCAAACCTTTGTCAAAAGCCTATAATCTGACTGCTACACTTTGGTCAAATGACTTGAAGCCTTTCTAAGAGATACAATTTTGCCTTTAATTGCAATTTTCATTCAGAATTCAACCAATCAATTCATTAATCCCACTTCTAGAATTTAGGAGACAACTTGCTTTTCGTGTATCAGCCCTGGCAGATCAGCCAGGAATTGACATGGGAAATTATTTATACTCTTGCCCCTACAAGTTCAAAGCATGTGGCAGAGGCAGTAAGCACAGCATTGATCAAAGCTCCCAGGAAAGAAGTGGAGGGAAATTAAATGCATGTCCTCAAACACCTCCATCCCTTTAAAGCATTTCCTTTAATAAATGCATTGCACAAATCAATTGCAAACAGGCCTAACAGGAACCGAAGATCCCTATCATTAGATGGCTTAGTACCTTCAAATTAATAGGGACTGTTAATTTTGCAATTTAAAACCTGACAAAATGCAGTGTGCTTTTTAAATTAACTCATGGTTAATGTATCAAAGGGTACAAAGGCAGTTGCAGCTCCCACTCCTGTGGTGCCAGCTCTGTGTTCTTCAGAGCTGAGTGACCAGCGACACCTTTGGAGAACCAGTTTATTGGGTCTTACAGCCTGTAAACATCCGGCTGTGCTTTAACTTGCCACGTTCATGTACAGCAGATCCACAATTCCCAAAGATCAGTGGCATGGGGTATATCCCGAAGAGCACAGAGCAGATGTGCACATGCCGAGATCTGAACTTAGGAACTCCTCAGGCCCAGCAAGTAACAAAACTGCTGGTTTTTCTCCAAGTCTCTACTGTAAACCCTAATTTTTTTCACCAAGACAAAGGATTGCAACCTTCTCTGAGGAAAAACTCCAGTTGCTGGGAATAAGGCCTTCAGACCCGAGAATCCCAATGCTGTTGAGTGAAACTCACCCTCTCTGTACCCGTGGGGGATGATTGATCACACGGAAAACAGAGGCTCATATAAAATGCCAAGAGAGTAGGATGTTCTGTCATATCAAATGTTTTCTTTCCTCTTTAGAGGGGTAAACATAAGATACAATGAAGTTTCACAGCATTTAGAAAATATATGTTATTTTTAGAACAATTTCTTTACCTGTTTTCCAGCCTCTCCACTAGGTTTTCTTAGCAGCAAGGAAAAAATGGAAGTTTTTTATAGGTTCTTTCAGACAACAAGAAAAATTGGTGGTTTAAAACTGTCATGCTTTTCCTCCCTCTTAGTAATTCCTAAATAGCGAACCATAATCCTGTTATTTAATTCTATTAAATCTTTTAAATCTAATGGAAATATAACAGCAATACATTGCTTTATTTGTTCCCATCCACGAATAAAATATGTATATGAATACAGATCACCTGGGTATTATGGATACATAATACATTGAAGAGATATCTACAATAGCAGAGCCTTAAATAGATAATAGGTATTTTCAATGCATTGCATTCAGATATCTGAATTACCAGTATGTAAAATAAACATTAAGAATAATGTCAAGAGCAGAGGTTGTGGAGAATTCTGCAAAGATGAACCAGCTCTGGTTTGCAAATTTAAACTGCAAATACAACTGCTGAGCAGGGTACACCATATCACACTTGTTAGCAACAAAAACTAGTAGAAATATCTTGTATTTCTCCAAGCCTTCCATGGATATAACCAGTTCAAGGAGAGGTTTTCTGGCTCCATAGCACCTTCTCCGATAGTTTACCCTCCTTTTCCCACTCAGAAGCCCTCAGTCCCAACCGGAACGTTTGATGTTCTATATTTTAGAGCTGCACTTCAGCAGAGTTTGAAGCAGAACGTTTACAGCTCTGGCTCCTGCTGCCAGCAGACTAACAGATTTAGGTAAAATGTTTTGAAGATGATAAAAATGCTCTCAGAGAAGAAATGTCCCTATGGGGAAACCTCAAAGGATCAGGATTCCATTAATGTGTCTGTCCTTGCAAACTTTCAGTCATACACCTGCACGAAACAAGTTTTGCCACTACCTACTGAGACCTGTTCTGTACTCTGCAGAGAAACCCTCAAAAGAAGAAGATCCATCATGTGAGTCTAAACATATGGTGTTTTACATGAACTAAGATGAGCAAATTATCTGTTGAAAATTCCTAAAGTCAGATCTCTTGTTAATGAGCTACTTAAAAAAAATAAATCAATACACATAAATACAGCTTAATTTTAAAGAATTTGTCTAATTAAGAAATAATTAGTAATGACCTGAGTAAACCAGGATAAATACAGTGAGACTTTTATCATTTACATGCTAATAAAATGATGCCAAGTAAAATTTCCATATTAGAAGTCTCTTCACACAGTGCTCTCTAAATATTTATAACTTCAGTCCTCTAAACCTCTCTCACTCATTTGCTCTTATGCATTGATCTTAAGAAAGAAAAAGGTGAACAGAGAGGAATCACCTGTTTCCATCAATGTTTCCACCACAAGTGACTAATAGAAAAAGATTCTTACTGCTCTGCTCACAGTGTGCAGTGTTGCCAACTCTCCCATTTTTGAGTTTCATTAGTTGTTGGTTTTTTCTAAAGTTCTACCTATGTGGAACACCTATGTCCCGTCATGTTTTCACTTTAAAGAATTAAATATGCAACTGCCAAAAAGAATTCCAGAGTTCAGATGATGTGGATCAAAAAAACCACCCAGAAGCCAGGTAAGAAGGAACTCAACGCATCACTCAAACTCTCATGCAAGTTTTAGGCTCTGACATGTTTTAAACTCTTGGGACAGGCAACATTTCAGATGCTGAGAGCAGGATCCTTAAGATTCAAGTCTCCACAAATAACCCAGAAATACTGTAATTAGGAAATAATAACAGTGTGGTAGTGATTTCATGCTGTCAAGAACAGAAAGAAGATTTCCATTTGACTGCAAAAACTATTTCATCAAAGCTCAGCGCAAGAAAAAAGAGATACAAAAAGATTGGATTTTGAAGATAACTGCACATTCAACTGGACAATGATATCTAAATTAAGAGTTCTGTTGTAGCCTAATTCCCTTTAATGATACAGCAACTCGCAGACTGGAACACAGAACCCACTGACTGAAGCATCCTTGTTTCTTAATTTTACACAGATTCTTTTCACACATTTTGAAAAAGTGTCACCCCACTCCACATTAATTGAAATTTACCTCTGCATCAAAATTACAAACCTGTCTAGTGGTTTTGCCACAAACACATGCAGACACAGCTTTAAAATTATGGCCTATTATCCTACAATAATTTTACAGAGATCAAGCCTTAAACTGGTTGTTCTGAAGCCACAGAACTAATTATTATATCAGGTGCTCTGGTACAGCTCATTTTTGAGGCGACCACAATTCCAGTGCTGACAGAACTATGTATTAGAATTACTTTAATGAATTAAAAGCTGGGAGTTTCCAGCCAATCATACACTCCTTGAATTAATATCCATAAGCTGATGGAAGAGATATACAGACTCAAAGGCACTAAAATGGAAACCAAGTTCCATTTTCCACCAAAATTTCTTAGCATCAGATATTAACTACCTGGGCTGTGTCACAAAAAATGCAGCGAAGACAGAGTGTGGGAAGCAATTCAAAGTCAAGGGTTTCTAGAATACAGGCTTCTGAAGGGATTTATTTATGAACACAGCTGATTAGGATGGCTAAAGCAGCACAGCTCTTGCAGAGACAGTGGAAAGGTACTACCCAATAACCAAACAAATTTATGCTCAGCTGATGATTGTGTGCAGCCCTGGCAACATTATTTATAGAGAGCAGGAATCGAGGCAGTGTGTGCGAATAAGGAAACGCAGAGACTCTAAGTGAGTGACATAAAACATCAAGAAAGACAGGGAGAGTAAAAGGGTTATGGAGGGAAGGTAAAAGTGTGAGGGGGAAAAAAGATGCAAGAAGGTGGGAAATGAAAGGAAGATTGCAGGAAAAGATAAGGCAGGTCTTATGGTGTTCCTCAGGCATATGAAGAACAAGAAGTCAGGAAGGAGACAGCAGGTGCTCCAAGTGCAGACAGGGAATTATTGACAAAAAGATATAATGATTTCATTGCTTCAGTCCTTAAAAAAAAAGTAAAAAATAAGAAGTAGTTATTAGAACCCATACATGTCTTCTTTAGAAACACAAGCTATAGCTTGTCATGGACTCACATTTCCAAGAACAAGTAGCCACAGAAATCAAGCTCTTTTCAGCAATGAAAACATTCAGATTCTGGTTTTTTTGCCAAATATGTAAATAAGAGAAAATTATTTCTGTATTGGGAAGAACAAGATAAATAGAAATTTGAGCAACCGAGCTTCAAAAATGTCTGTGTTACATTCTGAATGTTAACAATGGACTAGAAAAAGCTCAAAGTAGTGTGGCAAAATAGCCAGGCCAGACCTTCAAGACTCTGACTTGAGCCACAGGATAAGTCAAAATACCCACTGCAACATTTTTGCACAAGTAGCAAAGAATCAAGAAGCTCAGAGCTTGTGCACTTGTTCAGAAAAGCAAACAAACAAAAATCTACACCTAATAAGAGGTGAACCAGGACCATTCATAAAGACCAGATTAATAGTTCCTGCTTGATCTGTGGTTAGTTTACAGAATGCCAATATATCAAAACGGGTTCAAGAAAAGTTTATGAGCAGAAAAAGACTTCCAAACCAAGTCAGAAAATAGATGTTCCCATCTTTGCTGTAAACTCTTAATCTGCACCTTTCATCTGTGAGTGCAATCGGGCACATCTGAGTACAGAGCACACAAAAAATGTGAAAAAATTGCACAGAACTGAGGTACACAAGGTAACAGGAAGTACAGACCTCAGCTGTGGGAGCCCACTTGGTCTTTCCCTCCCCTCCACTCAGACCCTGCCCTTTCTAGAGAGGCTCAATCCAACAGCAATCCCTGGGAACATCCATCACCACACACAGCTGGGAAAAGTGCCAAGGATTGCAAGGCAAGACTCCTTCCTTTCACTGCAGGAAAACACAAGGTCTGGGGAAAGGGCAAAATGTCTCCTAGATATTGATGTTGCACCTGGACCAGTGAGCCCTAAGCAAGGTATTCCAAGGGTTTCAATAACACAGACAAGGAAAAGAAACAAATAAACCGATCATGGTAAAGAGTGAAGTATCGTGACAACATTTAAATGCCTTATAATGCAATTAATATGCACTAATAAAAGTGGTTTCACAGGCTATTAACATATCATGACAAAAAATGTTATTAGTCTCCTCTT
The DNA here is from genome assembly GCA_013396775.1 of Cephalopterus ornatus. Classification (NCBI taxonomy): domain Eukaryota; kingdom Metazoa; phylum Chordata; class Aves; order Passeriformes; family Cotingidae; genus Cephalopterus; species Cephalopterus ornatus. Next base: position 28,759 of record VZRE01014473.1, read on the forward strand.
GTTTTACTGAACACATCATTATTCTTTCCAGGAGTGGTGTTCTATTAGAAAATAACAATAATTAAAAAAGCAAGCAAACAAACAAACAAAAAACCCCACACAAAACCCAAAACTAAACAGCCACGAAACCAAATGTTGTGTCATCTGACTGTCTCAGTAAACTTAAATTTTTCTTTACTTCTTACTGCTGTGTATTTCCACTTCCCACTCTTCACTAAGAAAATACTAATCCCGCCTGGTGTTTGGAGTTTGTGTTATCCTCAGGATGGAAATCCAAGCCCAATGCCTTGCCTTGACACTTATAGGTTATAAACAAACCTCTGTGATTTTTCCCTTGAACAAAACTTTGCTCTGTTCCTCCTCCAAGTGACATGACAGTGCAGTTGAACAGTGGGAACGTCAAAGCCGTGCCAGCAGTCAGAACTTAGAATAAAGCAAATGCCCTCCAACAAAACTAACTGTTGACTTTTGCATGTTTTCCACAGAAATGGTATGAGGACGGTACCGGCTTCTGAAAGGAATCACAGCACCCTGCTGATACCTCATAACATTAAGGTGCATTGAATAACATACAGTATGTATTGAATAGACTATTTCCAGTAAAAATGAAAAATTAGGGAGTTTATATACAATATTTTATTCCCTCAAGGCAAAATGGGAGAATATACATAAGAATAACATGAATTTTAACTTCATTTCCTGTCAGGTTTCCTTTTTATCCCATAAACCAACCTTGGGAGAAAGAGAGATATTTCCAGTAGTTGGAAATCCCATTTATATCCTGGCTGTGCAAGCAATTATTTAAATTGTACTTTTAAGAAATGGGGCTCCGCTTAAAATTTATATGCTCACAAGTTAGATTTATGCACTCAGTTATAGTCATCACCTTGGTTTTGACCTTGGGAAACAATCAATGCCAGAAAGTTCCCCATGAATTCCGGAGTCTGCCCACAGAGATCTCATTGAAGCATCTACACCTTTGTTTCTGCTGGGTTTGTTTCTGCTTCCAGGTTTGATGGTGTTCGATCTGTTAATATGCAACCTTCTTGTTTCATAATGGGGAAAAAAATTAGAAATACTGATTGTGATTAACAAACAATTCCTGGTTTTCTCCAGCTTGTGGCATCCTAAAAAACCAATCCCTGTGTTTAAATCTTGTCAGCTTGCTCACTGAAGAGTCCATGTAGAGGTAACTAAATTGCAAGTAATGCTGCCAGAAAATGCTAATGGCACTTTGAGTCAGTGTTCGTTTCTTTCTCTGTAGTCAAAATATAAAATTAATTTAAAACAGTCCTCTCTGAATTTACCTGGTACCCTACCACGTGAACACATTAAAGAACATATATGTAAACATGGCAGTATAAAGAAATAAACATATGTTTCATGCCCTCTCTGCACATACATGTGGAACACAAAATACAGAGATCTTTTTCACTGCATCTCATGTGTATAAATAATGTCCTATCTTATTAATAATTAGATTTTATAGCTCCAAGAGAACTTTTTTTTTTCCATGATACTTTCTTTCTTCTCCCCTCGCTAAGAAGCCAGGATCCCTCCCTGAAACTTTGCACTCTGCCATTACTGCAAGCTTTTTTGATGGAGCAGATGCATTACTGAGCATCAGTATTTTAACAGGTTTGCTCTGTGTATTAATGACGCAATTAAATCAAGCACATTTTACTAAAATTTACACCCCTACAAGACCAAATCCCTCCTCCCATGAAAGAGTGCCTTCATTTTTGGGGATATTAGTGGGAGATGACTGAGGTCTGACATCTCCCATCAGGTTTCAGCTAAGGACAGAGCAGATCCCTTACACTTCAGACCAATCCACCAGGGCAGAAAACCAAGATTACAAAACTACATTTCAGACCAGCCTTGAAGTCAGAGGCAAACCCACGGTTTTCCTTCGGAAAGAGCAGCATATTTGTGTGCTGTCCATAGATCTCCACCCTCCACATTGCAGGGATCCAGGATCAGGGTATGATAAATCATTCTGGAAAGGATGTGGCTGCACTAAACCAGACTCACACACAAGACAAATTCGTTCTCCTGCCCACGATAAATTACAGCTGTTCTCCTCTGGGGCTTTGCCACAGTAACGCTTTCTGGATCTGCAAAAATGCATTAAAGTACTTACAAATCTTGCTCACAAAACACTCCTCAGCACCTGACCAAGCTAGTTTTCCTCTTCATTGTGAAGCATTTCCATTATTTGTTGCAAATTAACACAGAAACAGAGTCCATCAGGACTGCAGCATCCCCCTCAGCGTGTGGCTCAGTCCCACGTACCCTGGAGTGAGGCAGTTCACACTGGTTGTTGTTGATGGGTCTGAAATCTTTGGCCTCTTCTCAATCTACTTGTTATCCAATTTATAGAAACAATACTGCACAGAACTACATACTCCCAATTTGCTTTTTCAGTCCTGTTAACATAAGTTTTCTAAATATCTCAGTCTGTCACCACCAGTTGCAAGGCATCCTTTAACAGAAGTGAGATCCGTCATTATAAAAAAAAGCTGAGAGCTGATTTCACACCTCTGCTTGTTAAGTATTTTCTAAAGCAAATAAAGCTCTTTACTTAAAAAATAATTAAAACTAACTCTTCATTAGCAGTTCAAATTGCCTAGGTAAATTTGGTCACAGCTTTAATTTGCACACTGTCACTGAACAGTTTTATCAAGCTGCTTCCTTTCATGCTTGCAGAAGATCACTTTGGGATTATTTCTCTTCCACACATATTTACACTTGGCAAGCAGTTATGAAAAAGCCAATCAACAATGGCAACACCCTTTAAAATCTTGAGATTGGAACATCCCAGTGGCACTTCGCCACTGATGCTTAAGAGGTTACAGAGCTGGGTTTGCCCTGTACTCAAGGAATGCCTAACCCAAAATCTCATGCATCTCAGTAAAAACTCAATGAAATATTGTTCCCAGTTCTTTTGTACCTAACAAACTCTGAGTAAAGAACACGTAGTTTAACTAAGCAACTTTGTCACCTTGGGCATGGTAATCAATCTAAGCAACTCTTCCTGCTTTTACTTGCACGAAGGCAATACATTATCTAGGTAAATGTGAGGTTTTGAAAATGAGCTCAGGGGTTTTAATTAACAGATTACCCCATAATCACTGGTTTTCAAACCTCTACTTTCACTGGCCCTCTATTTGACCCTTTGTTTCCCAATTCACTGGTGTTTTATCAACACTGAACACAAGTAGCCTTCCAGCTTCACTGGAATCCCTTAGCCCTGTTATCACAGCTCTTTATACAAGCACTTGATTTATTTTGCTCAAAGACAGAACTGAAAAGTCACCAATATTTCTTCTCTGTTGGAATCAGGAAGAACCGTGGGTCTGAAGTGAACTCTGAATGGCACAGATTATTGGCAGCTTTTGGATGGTGTGTGCCTCATTGATTCGGACTAGAAAATCCATCTTAAGTCTCCCCACCAAGTTCCTTCATCTGCTTTTACACATCTGCACTTTTCAGTAGGAAATAAATAAATTATTTGCATTGTCTGAAATTTGTTAGTAGTCTTATTCAAATTTTGAGAGAAAACCAAATATGCTTGAGAGCACATTTGTACAACTGAACACCTTTTGCTGCCACTAAATAGGGGCTCTAGGCTAGCTCTTATCTCCCCAACCCAGAAGCCATTCAATAACACGTCCACAGTCTGCTTAAGCCCCTTCTTCAGAGCATCATTTGGTAGTTTTGTCAACAGGCTGTAGCAAGCCCCAAAGTAAAACCATTCAATGTAAATCCACCAGTGTACTCTGACCCAGAGAATTACTATCAGGATGCTCTTTATCAAACCCCTTGAGAAGGAAAAATGAGTTACTACACACTTTCCTAAAAGAGCGTGTCTTCTCCAGGCGCAACATCATCCCTGCATCCTCCTTCAGGAACAGCTCTCACTTAAAACTGACATTCTCTGACCTTTAAGAAGACAAACCACAAAATCACAGGGAAGAACACACCTTTTTCCACTGGTAAACAGGATTGCATTAGCATAGTTCCATACACATGAGAGAAAAGATTACTAATAGTTGCATTTCACTGTAGTGGCATTTGCAATTTTGCTGTCTCGCCCAGGCTCCTTGGCACAGGTTCGTTTTCTCAGGAGAAACCATCCCATTTTCAAATTTGCAGTTGATTAAGTTAGAACTACTTTGGCAACTAATCCCCCCAACATCAATATTTTGGTCAAATTTCACTTACTTGTCCGTTTTTGATCAATTTAACTGAATTTCTAAAAAATAAACTTATAAACCAATTGCACAAATAAATCTATTTTGGGGAGGTGAGTGTGGCGTCATTAATACAAACTGCCTTATATTCCTCTTGCCAGCTTGAGTTTCTACTGCTAAAACTCAAAATTTAAACTCCTCTGAAAACACAGCTGTCATGCAAACGGGCAGCACTAAAGAGAAGGCAGGCCCTGAACCTCAGACAGAATCTTTCATTCTATTTCAAAATATTTTCTAACTTTTACTAGAAATAAAATACTTGCAGAAAGAAGGGATTAACTCAGACAATCATCTGTGTAGAATTCAGTACTCCTCTAAATTTAATAATGTTTGTCTTGTAATGAATCCACAGAAAAACTCCATCAAGTTTTTCAATATTCCTCCAGGAGAAAGAGGGTAGCAAAAAAACCAGAATGTCAAACATTCAGAGGAAAAAAATTTTTTATAATCGATTAAATATTCTTAGCTAATTTAAAACCTTTTGAAGTGGTAAAATCTGCAAAGTTCTATGAAATAGTGTGATCACCAAAGCTCTATTTTGTGCCCTATTAACATTTTTAAATTCTCACCCCTTGAGTACATATGCATTAAGTATAGGGAGTAAATCAGTGCTCAGGCACAACGTCCCTCTGTGTAGCTGAAGGATTCAAACAGACTTCATCCTTTTATAGTAGTTTTAAATACTTTTTTATATTATATATTATTTTGTATGTTAATCATCACTGATTAGCGATGATAGTGATGATGACTTGTAAAGAACTTGTATTTTTTCATAGTGATCTACTCTTTCCTTGTTTGCCCTTTGCTCTGAAATTTCTTTCAGAACATCAATACTGGGCAGGGAGAAGCTCAAACAAAACCAGAAAACACTTTCTGAGGGAAAGTTTTTTTAGGTTATTCACCTTTCAACATACCAAGGAAATCAGGGAGAAAATCCTGCTGTCTCCCTGACACCACGACACATCTTTATTGGAAAACGATGGGCTGGATTCAAACACAGGGTAATCAAGTTGAGGGTTCTCCTGAAGAACTTTTCCACTCTGTTTTGCTCCGCAGGGTGCTGTGAGCCTGCTGAGCAGAGGGATGTGGAACAGCTTAGAGAGCACTACAGCTTATTAGGCTGCACATTCACATTGCTCTGGATAATCTGCTACTACACACTATTTGTGTATAACTTACATGGCTTCAGGAAGGGAAAAGGTTTTGTCCTAATTTCAGGGCCATTTGTGTTTTGATGCATTGAGTTGAAAAGTCTACTATGGTTTTCCAGCACAAAAAATATTCAAGGTTTCTACCAAACGCATTAAGGTGGGAAGCTACTGATAAAATAAGAAACAGCTGGTAAATGAAGACAAGGAACAGTGTTAAAAAGAGAAACTGCAATGTTTTCCCTGCAAGAAGGACGTCAGCATCTCCCATAAACCCTGTGTGAGCGGTTAACACACATTTCACTGCAGACCCACAGAAGAAGTAGATGTTTAAGTGTTGAAAACCAACATATGGTAAATTTTAGCAGTGCTGTTTGAGGAAGGATGACTAGTCATCTGACTGGCAAACTCTCCTAGAGGAGGAGGGACACAGCGCTGAAGGTACAAGTATTGATCACTGCTCAGCACAAGACATCAGGGGTCAGGGATTGCAGCCAGGGCTGTCCCCAGAGCCAGTGCCCCACCAGATGCTTCCTGCTGGCAGAGGGATTGGAGATCAGTCCCTCAGGCTGTGACACAATTCCATTTGGAATTCGGCTGCTCCTCTGTATCCAGGTGGCCAGATACAGTTTATCTGACTGCACATTTCCAGAGCAAGATAGAAAACATGAATTGACAGATCCTCTATTCTCAGGATACATTTCAGGACATTGTGGAGCAGTAATTTTGCAGATTTCAGAGCTCATTTGTTAGAGATTCAATGGAGAGAATTTATTGACAAGGAAAGGAATCTTTGTAGGTGATGCACATCTGACAGAAATGTATCTGCTAACATTTTCATATTATCAGAATCTCCTTTATCCTTATTAAATATATCCATTACTAAAAGTGGAAGTTCCATTGACTGTTTGGCAATAATAAAGTATAACCCTGTAGTACCATAGTGGCAACTTCCCCAAAAGATCTCCTTTAGTCCAAACAAAATTTCGTATTCACAAATCAAACGCACACACAATGCTCAGACATTGCTACTAAAGATAAATGGCAGAAGTTCCATTCAGAAAGCGGAGGAGGGTTTCAACTGCGTGTAAAAATAAACACATTTACCATTTCCAAAGGACAAATGGAAATTTTACAGGACAGTAGCTGCAATTGAGTCCTCAATTTAACTGCACATCTCTGAGCAAACACACAAAAAATATACACCATCAACACAGAGGCAGAGATGTTATTGCCGTGAGTACTCACCTCATAATTGGCAATGGCTTCTCTATCAAGGGTTCGGGTCACAGACACATCCCCACTGATCTCATTGATCCTAAAAATCCCTTTTGGGTCTTGATCCACTCCCTTCCCAGAGAGTCGAAACTTTGCTCCCTCTGTCCCTTCACTTCTGATGACCTGTGTGGCAGAAAGCAAGTGACAGGACATATTATAACGTCTTTTAAAATCATTCTAAACCCACTGGAGTAATTTCAGTCTTTTACCTAACGCTGAGGTGCATTCCCTGCCAATAAAATGTAACTATAAAGTAGGATTTCAATCATGCAGAAGACACTGTGCAGTTCTTGTGCTAAATCCTGGAAAAGCTACTCATGTTCTTAGCAATTCCTATGTTATATTTTTTGTCTTCTATTTAACTACTTAAAGTTTCTACTATTCCATCACTACTGTGATCACTCTGTGTCTAGAACTTAACATTTTATTTAATGCTATTTTTTTAGTCAAAATGATAAAACAGCACAAACTTACCAAAAAAAAAGAAAAAAAAAAAGAGAAGAAAGGAGACGTATTGATTGTCATGGAACACACTTATTTCTCAACAACCTCCACCATACCAGAGAGCCATCACACAAGATTTTCCAATTAATCCATCCTTTTTATTAGCCATTGTGAAGTCACTACAAAACAGACTATTTTCAGGTTTTTTCCCCCCTCTATTCCTTTTCACACTCTTCCCAGAATTTTAAATTAAGGGAAAAAATTTCCACATGAATTTTCATGAATTATCTGAGTATCCTGCCAAGAACTCTGCTTAGTCACACAGCTGGAATTATTCCACTCCCCAGATTTGTACATGCAGATATACACACAACTCCTGGTTACTATCACCTTATTCCCATAAGAAAAAATCACAAAAAATCTGATTTCAAGTCAGTCTCACATTAGTGACAGTAGCATTTACAAACTTGCAGAGCTACACAATGTTAGTTATAAGCTACCTGCTTTGCAAATTTGCATTTGTACATCAGAATCTGAAGAATTATAAATTAATCTTGCCCTTTAAGGTTGACTATTTTGCCAAGTCGTTCCTTCCCTCTGCTGTTTCATGTTCTTTTGTTTCCAGCAATTTCAGATCGCTAATATTTCTGCAGAAAGATTAAGTCAAAAATTTATATGCTGGTCTGAATCACAGCTCAGGAAAAGGAATGGAAAAAGTCGCCTTAGAAATCTGGACCTGCTCCAATTTGGAGATAATAAATATGCAGGTTGTTTAATAATGTCCCTGAGGAAATAAATGTTTGCTGCCCTATTGCTGTGGGTTCAGCAACACTGGTTTGCAGATTACTGGGCAGTGAGATTTTGACTTAACTCCATAATCATTATTCCTTTATTTTAATTGAGAAAAAAATTGCCACAAGTTATGAAATAGGAAATCAGCATTTTCAGAGATAAAGTACCCATTCGCAAACCCTTTGGGGATCGGAGAAATTTCAAAGTAAAAACCTGTTTCACTTTTTTTTTTTTTTTTTTTAATTCCTCCTTCCAACACTCAGAAACACTAATGGAAGAAATTTTCCTGTGTATTTTTGAGTATGTGATGCCAAAACAACACTGCAGGTGACAAAAGGGGAAAGCCACTTTGTGATTTCTGGTTTTGTGATGAGATTGAAACCTAATGGCTCCTACTGAGAAGTTATCTGCTGGTCAGTCTGTTTTTTTTTTTACATAAAGCCTAAAAACATGTGTTTTTCTTAATACAAGGCTGGGCTCGAGATTTTGCAGTGTCATGACCGCTGCTCTTTTTTTTTTTAGGAGAAAGATGAATTGATCATTTTTCTACCCTGATGCCTGAGACTTAGTCCAAGCCAAATGCACCTTCCCATCCAGTATAACAACAGTGGTTTGAAAGGCCTGAAATCAGCCCCAGGCCAGCTCAAAAATCTATCTCAGAGATGTTTCCACTACAGCCATTTCCACCAGAGCCATCAAATATTGCCTGTTTACGACAAATTTAAGATGCAGTACAGGCACAATGCCCCAGTTCTAACAAGCCACAGAAATAAAGCAGAACAAATGTTGAGCACTGCAAGGGAATTTATCAAAAATCTGCCAGAAAATCATATACAGATCTTTCTCCACATTGGATAGAAAGGCAGAAGTAGAAGAAGACAGAATAAGAAATAAGAATAAGAATAAGAATAAGAATAAGAATAAGAATAAGAATAAGAATAAGAATAAGAATAAGAATAAGAATAAGAATAAGAATAAGAATAAGAATAAGAATAAGAATAAGAATGGTCCCTGAAAACATGACTGGAAGGAAAATTTCTTCTCAACTTCAAATCTAGCAAAGATCTTAACCTTGAATTTGGTTGCAAGACATCCCAAAGTGGTACCTGAAAGATTTGTACTCCTTGGAGCTCAGACATATCCCATATCTCAACCCCACTCGAGCAGCATCTAATGTATAGAACAACAGAGCTCCCAGTCAGCAGAGTTTTTCTGGATGTGCCCACTCAGCTTTTTTTAAAGCCTCAGGGATCTGTCACATTCGGGTTGCAACTCTGTGCAGACCTTTCTCTTTTATCTGTCTTATATTTGTCTGTGCATGCAGTTATTGCACAGCACCTTGTGCTTGGTACAGTATCACAGCCCAGGACTGAGCTGCTCCGTGTGCCACGGCATCGTTGTCATCCCACAAAAGGTAGTTTTTAGGTTCTTAAAACCGCTTAATTAGCCACAAGAGGGAGCTGCAAACTCCCAGGAATGCAAGGGAGAACATTAACATCTCCTAATTAAGATGCTTACATAATGGCTGCATAGTTCAAAGGAAGTGCATTTCCCAGTTCGCACTAAGCTCAGTACAATGAAAAGTTTAATAAAAATCAGGCTTAATTTGCCATATGGTTTGGTGCTTCAACAAGAGCAAAGAAGAAAACAGGAGGATTGTCTGACATCTCCTCTGGCAAGACTGATATTCTGAACACTGGCATAAACACAGCACTGCTCACATGAAAATTTCCGAGTTCCCAATGCTTTTGCAGAACAATGCTTTCCCCATTTCCTGGCTGAGATAAAACAAGGCCAGATTATTACTGCTGGAATGTTTACTTTGGGATTTCATTTTTTACATTGCTGAAATACACAAATGAAATCCCACAGTTACAACTACCCGAAGCCTCGACAGAAACAGTTATTTCCATTATTTTTTTCACAGCTTCGGGAACTTCCGTGCAGGTTCTAAAATTGGAGACGTCTGCACCACACAACAGCGGCTACGTGTTGCATATGAAGAGTCTTCATTCCTAGGGATGATCGGTAAGGCAGCACAAGACCCTAACCCCCACCCACAGGGAATATGGAGAAGGCAGTCATACCCTATTTAGCTTCCCACCTTCTACCTGTTTCATTTTCCCCTGTTTTGATCTCACAATTCAGAACAGCCTTGACTTGGCATGGGCAGACGGCACAGACAGAACAGATGCCAGCTGAGCATCCCACAATAATACAGACTATTGAAGGTAATTTCCTCACCCAGGACCCCAGGGACAGTCCCAGATGTAGACTTAGGTACCATTCACTTCCCCACATTTTTCCCATCTGAAGGTTATGTCAGAGAATAAATGTCCTGGGAACTGAAGTGATCCACCCCAGCCTTGTCAGGGCCACAGATATAACACTGTGACAGAGCAGCATTTTTATTTTCCAAAAAGGCAGAGACTCTATGATTCTGCTCAACTAAAAGACACTTTCAAGCAAACAGAGCATTACGTAGCTGACAGGATCTGCTTTTTTGCTGAACCATGGCCAAAACGTATTTCCCAAGTGCTATTTTTCAGCTGACATTATGTATCCCTTCCAGCTAAACTCATTTCTGCAATGTGATCCCCCTGTTGTTACCGGTTTATCACAAAAGTAAATCAGTGTTCTCAAGAGAGGAAGAGAAATGGAAGTACAAAAAACCCACACTGCCCCCAGAGAGAGACTTCACCGTTCTGCAACACCAGCAAATCTGTCCTAAGCAGAACCATCCTCCTTTACCCATTTCATTCTTTAAAAAGTGTTTGCCTCAACCACTTCCACGATTTCTTAGTTCTTGACACCAGGTGAATTAGAGATGCATCATATTAGTTTCACTTTTTAATTAGAAAACAAATCCCACCCTCAGACAGGAATGTTTGGTTCACACCCCAGTTGTTTTCATTCCAGAGTGTTACAGCGTCTCACTGGTGGGTTTTTTTATTATTATTTTATGTTGGATTGTTTGATTTTGGTGTTTCCCACTTGCCCGTGCCTCCTAGGAAGCAAATTTATTCATGACATATTTAAAGAAGAACTATTTTTTTTTCCTTTAATCACTGTGTTCCACAAGAGCAAAACAATGGTTTAGGCCCGTTGTTTAGATACTGTATAAATATTTAAACAGACACTTCCTGTCCTGTCATACTGAAAATCACTCTTTACAGTCAGAGGCTCCATCTGCTCCACACTGACTCAAATACTCTTTCAACCAAAACAAATGCAAAATACTCCCATCGTTATTCTAAAGCATTAACCAACAGAACCTGCTTCAGTGCTGTCAGCTGAATGTGCCAAACCTGTGGCTGGAAAGGAATTCATATGATTTGCTGAATTTATTAATTTATCGATAAAAATGATTACCTCTTTCTCCATTAATTAAACCTGACCTTTGCTTTCTCCCTGATTAGGATTTTCTCCAGATTCACTCGATATACAGGTGATAGCCAAGAAAATTTATTCTCATCATGGTAGCAGAAATTATAAAGCTTCTCTAAGCAACTATGTCCTTTTTTCGTGATAATTAGGGACAAACCCAAAACTCTGCACATGATAGGATACCTTTCAGGTAACACTTTTTCATGTTTACAAACATAAACAGCCTTGCTATCAGCTGCATTATGTTATCAACCAAAACACCTCGGGACAAATGCCCATTCAGGATGTCATCTCCAACAACAGCCAAACTGGAGGAGACAAGAGTGAACAATATTTCCAAAATTCAAGTAAACAGCAGAACAAAACTTCAGCAAATAAAGATGTTCATGCAATACAACAGCACAGGCAGTGTCAGAGCCTTAAATTTCCGAACATTTCCAGATCAGTTTTCAGTCTCCAGTCTACGTATGAGGCAAGATTTTCAAAGCTGTGCACATCTCCACGGGCTTCCTCTGCAAAGCTGAAATCAGCCATGCAATCACTCACGCAGATCCCAGTATTTGTGCACTCCAGAAACCTTGGACACAGAATGGAAAAGGAAATTCAACCAGCAATCTGAATATACAACAGTGACCCAACCTCCCAAGAACACGAAGTTAAGGTGAAGAGTTTGGTTTCTTGGGGAAGCAAAGCTGGAGAAAATTGTATTTATTAGAGCAGACCTTTTTCTGTGCCATCAACTCCAACTTGATGCTGTTGCCAGTTCAAATAAGAATGCACATATACAGATCTCTCAGAGAAAGAAAAATTTATATAGACAACAGACATAACTTAGCAAAGAAAGCCATAATTCAGTTATTTTCAATTTTCAATATCTATTTTCAATGACCTAGTTTTAACTGGGTGAAACACATTACTGGAAAATGTCTGAATGTTGCACTTTAAGACACTGATTTGGCTGAATTATTGCATGATGTTTTCAATCAATGAGGTTACCTAAAACTTTAAATGAAATGTCATTAATCCCTTAACAAAGTTTACATTCTGTGTTTGCTTCTGTGGATTATGTTATTTATTCTTATACACTCATACATTTTGAAACACATTACATATGATAAAACATATTACAAGATTAACAATTACTTCTTACTTATAGTCTTTTGCACTGGTTCTCTTAAGGCTCTGATGAATTACAAAAAAACCCCCAGGAACGCGTGTGTTATTGCAATAGTGCATCCCTAAATTGGAGCTTTTTTAATATCTGTATAGAATATCTGAAGTATTGAGTGCTGGGTGCACCAATACCTTGAAGGTGGAAACTTTTATACCAACTGTCAGAGATGTAAAACAGGGACTAACAAAATCAGGCATTGAAATTAAATGAATTACAAAAATGAAAAATCATGCAGCAAGATTCTCAAGAGGGCTCTTTTTAGCATCTTAACTATGAGCTTTGTCATGCAAAACATTTCAGGAAGTGTCAAATTTAGGCACAACGTTGTGAGAACCAAAGCACACAGCTTTAGCATACTTTTGATGCATGTTTCCAAGACTGATTGGGGGCTGCAAAAGGTACAAATGTTCCTCTCCTGAAGCAATTGAGGCAAAAACTGCAGGAATTCTTAACAGGTATCACCTTCAGAACTTTACACACACAAAGGAAGTAGAACTTGTGCTGCTTGAAAAGAAGGGGGTTTATTGAAGTATTTTGCTGGACTTGGGCTCTACATCTATAAAAGGTACTATACCAACTTTTATTTCATTACAACAGTGCAAATGTAACATTTTACTAACTAAAACCAACTTCAGATCTGAAATTCGCCGAGGTTAATAAATTCCATACAGACAAATATTTCAACAACATATCTTAGTGTATGAAAATGACACATATATATTAAAACCTGGTGAAGTTGTTCCACCACGGGGGCTCCATTTTTGAGGTCTTTGTGGAATAATCAACACAAATGGGATATTTGATATTCAACCAAAAAACTATTTACTTAGCATAATGGCTTTTCATCGTAATTATGCATAAATGTTTACAAAATTCAGCTCAACTTTGTAGTAGGATGTGCAGGTGTTCAAGTGAAACAAACTGAATTTATGCACCCCGAGCACTGGTGGGGCCCTTGAGTCCGAGGTTCATTATTGCAGCTGAACACAGATGCAACAATTCCCCCTGAGGAACCAGTTGCAGGGATTTGAATGTGAGGATTTAACCGATATAAACAGCTAACAGTGAGCATTTGCTCGTAGATGGGAGCAAAGTAATTCAATGAGCACATCAAGATGTGTATTATCTTTCCTAGCAGGTAATTTCTCGGCTTCCTTTTACTCTTGATTTATAAAGAGCAAGGAGATTCATTACAAATAATTTTCACTTCCCTTGTTCCTAATAGTCTGTTTCAAATATATTTCTCCAAACTCAGGATTCTGGACACAACATCTTCCTACTGACAGCACAGAGTTTACAGTTCTTTGTGATCTCAAAGGAAAAATACCCAGAAGTGTTACTTGTCACGGAAGGTCTTGTTATTTCACTGGCTGATTTGGCCTTTTAGTAGCCATTTAATCACCATATTTTAATTACCACTTAAGTTACTAACTAGCAAACCCTTTTAATTGAAGGAATTCAAGGACCACTGTCTTCTGAGTGATAGCCAGATGGAGTAGCTCAAAAGCTGTGCTTAGTTAGGAAAAATCTGACTGTGATTGACAATATTAAATGAAGGAGAACTCAAAAGGTCCCCTTAAAAAACAAACAAACAAATGGATTATTTGGATTTACTGCAAACTTATCCCAGATCTAAAAAGGCAGAAATGCAGAGACAACATTGCCACATTTAATGGTCTGTAATTGCAGAATTTCAGGACACAGGACAGAATACATAATGTGTTGTTACCACTCATGGAGCTAAACATGCAGGAAGTGGGAGAAAAGAGAACAGACCCAGGTCACAGCACACTTCCCCAGGTATTTCACTGTATTATTTATTCTGAATAAGATCAAAATCTTAATTCATTACTCAAGGCCCCTCTTGCAGCACCCAAGCAAGCCCAGGGCACTCGGATGCGGCACTGACCCGCCGAGGAGGTCGGCAGAACTCTGCCCTGGCTTGTCCAAGGAACACCAAAAACCTGGCTGCTGCCCTCTCTTCCTGCAGCCACATTTACTGCCCGTGGGATTTGGTCACGAAAGTTATCTTTAGATCCACGCAAGCAGTAAAGAAGGAAATCAAGATCTGGATTAAGTGGGAACCTCCAGCTGGGCAGAGTAATTGGAATTGCAGAATAAGACATTGAAGTTGCAGAGCCAACCTGAGGAGCTGAATAGGAGGAGTAAAGTGAGAAAAATGGAGCTGATGAGAATGATTCACCTAAAACTCCTCTTGAAAATTAAGGCTCGGTTTAATTTGCAAAAATTTTTTGGAAGATTGTGTCTAATTTTATTTTGGCTTTAACTAGCAACCTGCCGAGTCTTGACTTTTGAAAATATTTTGCAATTAAAATTAATATAGAGGACTAAGTACTCTATCAAAAGTATTTAATTTTTTAATTGAAGATATTAAAAAAGAAATATCACGATGAAGGGTATTTTTTGCTAAATTTGGTTCCATTCCATGAAGTCTATCTAATACTTCTGGATACTTTAAGAACCTGCTTAGCACCCAATTCCCATTTGTAGCAAGCAACCCACAGATCTAATTATAGATTTTCCTCAGTCACTAGTTCCCTAGGAAACAAATCCATGGCTCACGTCTTGTGCATGGAAGGTCATAGTAGGAAGATAAATATTTTTCTGTGGATAGAAACTTATCTGGAGGTCACAGGTCTGCATCTCAGCAGATGCTGGTGCTTCTGTCAAGGGCAGATGGCAACAACATCTGACATTTATCTGGGATATTTAAAATTTTAAACATTTTAATCTGATGAAGCACTTAATACTTGTATGAGTAACAATGCTCTATGATGCTTTATGCTGTAAATAAAGGATTTTAACTTTGGTTCTCTAAACTCAGTTGAGGTTTTAACAATGGGCCCACTTGACTTTTCATCTAAAACGATTATCCATCAGATGTCAATTCAAAACAGCTGTAAGTAGCTACAACTTCTTAAAAGTGATAGGCAGAAATGTAACAAAGTCATGAATGGTAAATATAATTTGTGTTTTCTCATACTGGCCCTTTAATTAACAATATGATCACAAACCAGATCAACAATGTTAAACTACATGCCTGTAACTGCAGTAGCCTTAGAGGAAAAAAGGAATAATTAATGTTACTCTACTTATGATTTAGTTCTAATTCATCGCTGGAAAAATAGACGAAATAGAACTCATTGGAAACTCAGATACATGTGAATACAGAACTTGAACAGGGGTGAATTAGAAAGAATTCAAGGGTGGCAGAGGGAAGCTTTGTCAGATTTTTCCTCCTCATTTATTGCACAAAACCACTGTTCAGTTCAGCTCTATCCTGACCCACCTACAATGATGGCTTAAAAGGAATAAAATTAGGGGCCAATCCTACCCACACTCAGGATAATAGTCAGCCTGACTTCAGATAAAATAGAGGATTTAAGCTAAGTCAGAGTGTCTTTAATCTGTGGGAAATGAGAAGGGAGCCTGTATTGTCAGCACATCTCAAAAAACACGCAGTGACTCATGATGACTGACGCCCAAATCCTGACTCCAAGTCTTATTCCATTTATCCCCATGGAAAGGCACCATCCAGACCCAAGCTCACCGCTGACACCACAAACCTGGACTGCTTTCCTCCCTGACGCACTGGATGGGTGCACAAATGGCTGTAAAAATACTTCTCGGGAATGTTTCTGGCTCCCTACTTTGTTCTGTTAAATTTATAGCCCTACAAGAAAACAGCAAGTCTTAAATCTGCAGCAGGAATATCAAAATTTAAAACCCAAATCCCCACGAATGCACTTTCAGGTTGACTTGCCGCTTCTCTCTTCTCCTTCATTTACTCCTGTGTGTTACTGTGGTACATTTTAAAGTTAGTTTCAGCAAACAGTTTCAATTCTACAACACAGGACACACTGCGACCATCCTCAACTCCAAGTCTGTGAGTCAACAGAAAACCTCCTGTAACTTCTGTTTAATCAGGTCCCCTTTGCCTTGGCTCTGTTTGGAGATCTAACACAAAAAAAACTACTTGGCAGTAACTAGCGGTAATGTTATATACTCAAAAGAAAGTTTTAAGTACGCCTTGAGAAATCTGACTGCTTCTAACTTGAAACAAAAGCAGTCTATGGTGATTAACTGATAGCATTAATGCCTTTCTTTAATCTAAAAATAGGCAATTTGAAAAATATTACATTAAGCTATTGTATTAGCAAGAAACCTATTCACACCACCATTGAAAAGAGATTTAAAAAACCACAAATGCAGCATCTCCCAGTCTGCTTTCTGCCTGGTTTGTGTAAAGCCAGTAGTCAGTTCATAAAGTAGAATCATTATTTACATATATAGGAAAAAAAAAAAAGAAGGGTGAATCTCTGATCCTGATATTTTCACTGGAGGTTTTACCATGTATTTCATGGCAGTTTTATTTCTAACTAACAATTTTCAGTGTAAGGATGCTGTATTTCAAGATACAACATGCTAAACACACAATAATTTGAGGGGTTCATAGAGACCCAGAACATGGAATATCTGTTCTTTCCAAGGTACTTTCTAAAAATACAGAGGGGTTTTGGAGTGTACATTTAAAATTATTGATAAAGTTCTAAAAGCCCACAAGTGGATCAAGTGTAATCACCAATTTCTAGTGGGTATCATGAAATCAGATGGTTCTTTCTACTGGTGTGCACCAGGAACTCGTTCTGTGTATATACACTAAAAAGATCTTCCCCTGTTTGTGCCTTTATGAGGCCTCTCTGCCACAAAATCACAGACAAGATATTACTCATATTCACTCACATCAAGATAGCTCAGTGTACCTAATTCTGATCTTGCAAAACTATTTAATTCAATTTTGCAAACAACACCAATTACCCAAACTTAATTTATGCAGAAAACGATCGCTCAGGTTTCGTGCGATAATTCATGTAGATTTTATAATCTCCTTCCTCAAAAGAGGAGAAGCTGAGCCATAAAATTTAACTGTGCAGAACATCGACATTCTCTGACTCAGCAAGCCAAAAGTTGTCTTTGTTCCAAGCTGAGGGTGTCTTTGTTTTAGTCTCTTCTCCTATTGAGGCAGCTATTTGTATAAATATGTCTGCACTAACCTATGAATGTGTGCACAAAGATCGGTGTCTACATCTACAGGCACAGTTTGATGTGGGATTGAAATGATAGCAAGGATATCAGAAAGAACTGAACAACTGCTTGGTTTTAGCTCTAACAGATTATAAATAGCATAAACAAGATTTACCAATATCTCTTGGAGAATGAATAACAAATAATCCACAGAATGAGTGATCAATGACACTGTATTGAAAGTTTTCAATCATACCTTGGATTAGGAAGCCTTATGCAAGAAATCAGCCAAATCAGTGTCTTCTTGACCATCACAAGCGAAAAATACCAGGTGAGGCAGATTCTTCAAAATATTTTCCCAATTTTCAAAGTGCATTGATAAATACAGATCTTTTCCCTAAGTTTTGCTAAGTTACAAATAAATCTACTATGTAATAACATGAAGCAATGATTGTCATAAACAGCAATTCCCACTTCTGCAAAAGGCTCCAACAATAAAAATATTAAACCTAAATCCTCACAATTTCATAAAAGCTGCAGTAATGGCTACCTTGAAGGTTACACACGGCAATCTTTGGATGCTTTAACCAATATTTATTAGAGGGTTTAAAATGTAGATGCTCTTTTTAAATATGAAACATTCCCAAAGATTAGGAAGATCTTTATAGAAGGCTCCAGATTGAACCTATTAACACACTATCCAGGCTGCAATAGCTTTATCTTTTCTAACTCTGACAAAATTAAATGCTTTCCAGTCTCATAGAATTGCTTGCCATAACACTGTTCAATGTCAAAAAAATACTATTTAAAGCTAATAATAAGATTTTGTGAAAGTTTAAGCTTTTAAATCATTAAACTGTTACATGCATAGGTTTGGTGGATAATGGCAGTGCGTTCTTTATCTTGCAGAATGTAAATGGAGCTAATAGTGTGGAAAAAAAATCATTTTAACACTTTAGTTGAGATTGAAGAAAAAAAGAATAGAGACATTCTAGAAGCAAAAGTCTTCACACTGAATAAACCAGGGCAAAAAATAGTGGGATATCTGTATAAATTATTTTAAATATTAGAAAGAAATTCCCTCTCTTGTAGCAACAGGGTCTTGCTTTTAGATGAGCTTGGGATGAGGAGAATCTGTTCCATCTAGCAGAATAAGGCTAAGCAATATTAAACCTTTCTTAAAAAGAGTTGTTCAGAGGGGTTTAGAAGGAATGAATCTGAGATAGTCTGGTCCTGCCACTCTGAGACACATCAGACCCTGAGAGAAAAAGCCACATTAATCCGTGCTCTGGTGATGTCCGGCACACCAGGGCCTTGGAGGTGGATCCACCTCAGGGCTTTATCCAACAAACATGCAATCTGTCCTCTAATGGTGGAATTAAAACAGAAGCCAAACAGAAACACAGGTCTCCAGTGCCATTTTAAGCTGGCAAAAATATAAATATCCAACCAGTACCTACTCCACCTGTGGAGGACTCAGCTTTTGTTGTGCAACTACGATTAGCCACAAAGAACAGCCTCAACTCTTCTGGGCCTTGGTTTTACACCTTGTTCAAAACCCAGCTGTGGGTTTACAGCCACAACAAAGCTCTGGCTTACAGCTAATAAAGAGTAAAGAGAATGCACGCCTAAAACCGAAAACATAATTTAATTTCCCAGCTGTTTCCACTTCATACAACCACTTCTTACTGATAGTGACATTATTAAGTGATAATCTATAATCACTTAGGTGGGAATCCAAAACATACCCAGTTGTCATAGACATTTCTTTAACTCAGTGTCAACAAATAGCCCAATCCATACTCACCTGTTTATACAGATTATTACTCGAGTTCCATTATTTAGAACAAATTAAAGAGTTAACAGATATTTCTGCTATACCTAATTGCTGTCCCCCTCTAATTTACTGCAGTTATAGTTTGACTAAAACATCTAATGACAGCAAATATTAAGTATGTTACTTATAACATTGCACCTGTTGTAATCTTACTATATATTGAGGTAGTAACATTCATATTGCACTTTCAGGTAAAAAGGATTGAACTAATCTAAAATATTAGTGAGTCTTATATGAAAATAGAGTTGAAATATTTGGAGAGCCTCCCAATAATATGCTGACATTTATAAAGATGAAGGCACGACAGTGCACCCATACCCAGAAGGAATTCAGCAATAAACCTAAAATACATATGTTTCTCTCCTCTAATTTAAGGGAAATGCAGGTAAAACTGTAGCAATAATTAATGAGGCAAAAGAAACCTCTAGATTAATGAAGCAGGTTAGTTTTCCCAAGATCAGGTTTTGTTGTTTAACTTTTACCAAAAATTAAGGCTGCAGGCATGTGATCATAATTCTCAAATAGAAGAAAGAAAGTATTTAATGGTATTAGTAACTTTAAAAAAAAAATTAATCAACAACACAATGTGGAGGTACAAAAATAATTTAACAAAGTCTACTAACGTTATTAATAATTAAAATCCCCTTAATATGTATGTTTCTATGGCTACACTTACTGTGTTTAGAATACAGAAAGCTCCTAAAACATTCCCAGGATTACCAGCTAATGTGAAGAGCAGAGATCATTCCGAAATTGATGTTTAGAAAGAACAGTCAAGTCAATTCAACTATGAATCATTCATTTCAATTGCAGCCAGAAAAATCAATAGGCAAGAAAACAGATCTCTCATCAATTAGGATTGTTTTCTCCAGATCTGTCACTTTGGTCTGTCTTAGGAATTTTCAATTGGCAACACAGTATAGTCTTAAACCAAATCTACAGAAAATAAATATTAAAAAAATTTATATTAAAAAAATTATTTGCTAAATTTAGCCCATCTCCAGTACCTTGGAGAGGAAGAGGTAGAACTGAAGCTTTAAATCACTCTTTTAAAAAGCCCAAGTTCAAATGACCCCCAGCCTCCAGAAGCAACTGCACAGTTAACAAATTAGGACAATTTTACCTGAAAACAGTGTGTCTGTCAGCCCTGATTATAGGTGTGAACAGCAGAAAGGAAGCAAGTTAAAGTCCAGGAGCCCTTGAAAATTCCAGACAGCACTTGTCTCCCAAAAGAAGTAACCCAAAGACAAGGGACCTCTTTCTGAGCAGCTCTAGTAACTACACAATATTCAGGAGCACCCAGAGCTTCCCCAGAGGCTTTTGGGGGTCTATTCAAGGGATTGTACTCAGTGCAAGGCTGACTGGCTCCTACCAAACACAGTATTTTTCTACCTATTTCAATAATCAGACATAATATCTCCTTTTACACTACAGGAGACATGGAGGTGCCCAAATTATCACAAATGTCAGAAGAAGTAACTGTTTAACTCCCAGTTCTAACTGTGGACTACACACACTGTCAAGCTGAAGGAAATGAGGCACCTCAGTTCCCCTGAGAACGTGGGCCTTGGCAACTTAAATCTCACTGCTTTCAGAAATAGCTTTTTATTTCTACCATTGCCAATGTGCTTTTGAAATGCAGAATGACCCTATAAATAATAAAGCAATAATTGAAGACAAATAATGAGTCAGAAATTCCTCCTCTCCCTCCCACCCCCCTTCTCTCTACTTTCCAGATATATTTGCACGATATAAATTATATTGAGAAGAACAAGAACTTAAACTTGAGGGGCTTTGTGGGAATACAGAACTGCAAAGCAACTATTTGCGCAGCCACCCTGAAATCTTTCTGCAGTTTGTTTCCTCTACAAAGAGCAGTAAAAATAACAAGCAATTCAAAGGTGAACCGTGCACAGCAAATTGCACAGGAATGGCCGTGGGTCAGTCCCAGGATATATTTGTATTCTGCCTTTAATGGTGACCAGTCCCATCCTGCACCAACACCAGAGCCCAAACCATCAGGCGGAAAAGCAAGAAAGACACCCTTTCCCTTTGGCCTCTACATCTTGTGACAATTTATAGAATATCACAATGCTTGACAAAAATTATCAGCAACCTCAATCCCTCGGTGCTGTTAAATCGTTCGGCAACACTATCATCTTTTCATTACTTGTCAGACTCGTTTTGGATGATCTGCAAACTCTTGTCACCTCACTGTCTCCATCGCCAGATAATTTTTGTTGTGTTAAACAGCACAAATCACTGTAAAGATCCTTGAAAATATCTACTGGTAAAACTTTCCCTATGAAAATCTATTTCCACACTGATGTTTCAATCTCTTTAAGCCAAAGAAACCATTTCCTCTCGGTGAAGAAATCCAAGTTTCTTGGTTTATTGATCGGATTTCTCCACACCTTTGACTTCTCCACAGATCTTTATACATTTATGAGATATGATTCGCCTTCAAAAGATCCACATTGATGTTCACTTCATGATCATTCAAAGGTTTATCTATTCCAGTGACTGCTACAACTTGGCTTTGCCTGATCGCCTGGTGCAGGAATGGGATTTAGTGGGCTGTTGTAGTTCTTAGTCCTTTCAAGGCTTCCTAGGGTGTTTTTTAAAAAGAATGGGATGTATGTGACACCTACATTCCAGTGCAAGTGAAGCCAAGGCTCACAGGTAGTTCCATGGCACCAGTCAGGAGCTGAGCAATTCCTGGTTTGACTCTCTTCAAATTTGGTCTTCACTATTTTATAATACTCATTTTTTCTATTTTGCTCTCAATACATTCCCCTCGACACTTCATTTTGAGATGCTCCTTCAGACTCCTGTCCCCTTCCTTCCTTGACAACATCTGCAGAGTGGCACAGCCTCCCTTGAAGGGAATGTTGGTTTTCAAAATACTTGAGAAAAAACTTTTACTGGTAGTAGTTTAGAGTTTACTCTTCCATTTCAACAGGACTTTCATTTTATTAAGGGAGGTTGGGGATTTTGAAGGACTCTCTTTCTGAACCTCCAGTGGAAACAAAACTGTTTGTTTGTTGGGGTTTCTTTTTAAAAAAAGAATATATTATATTAACTAATAATCAGAATTCTCAAAAGAAATTAGATTAATAAATTCAGTAATGGAACTATATGACCTTTTTTAAAGAAATAATCCATGTATAACAAATTCTGTTGATTCAAATTAATTTTCATGTTCCAGTGACCCTTAGCAAATTCAGCCTCACCCAAGAGCACAGTAATAACAGAGTCGATTCATTATGTTTTCCTATTTACACAATTTCATCCTGCTCTGTACTGTTCAATTCATTGTATGGCATTCATACAGATCCTTATGGTTTTTCCCTTACATAATTAATGATTTCCCCAAAATTCCAACCCTACAAGGAACAGCTTCTCCAGTAACATTTGAGGGCTTCCTTGGCAAGCAGAAAAGGATGTGTTGAGGAAAGGCTGTTATGCCAAACACCTGCTTCCTTGGTCTGATCTCCCAAAAAAACTAGCATTTAAGTGTTGACGCTCCCTGATCCATTTTAAGCCTTTTGCGCATTTTTAACCAAATTTGCCCAAAAAACACCCAAGACACGAAGTTCCTACAAGTACAACGTAAATTGAAGCAATGCAAGTGAAAAGACCCACTGGCACCTGCAGAGAAAGGAAGGAAGAGTTTCCATTTTGCACATGTATATTCATTTCCCAGTCAGGTCAGCTGGAGCTCCAGGATGTGCTCCCTCTTATGCCAGTTTGAAATGTCAGGAAGTGGAAAATAACACCAGTGGTGCTGAGGGTGCTGGGATTATTTAGGGTCATTGTGCTCAAGGTGTTATCACAGATAAGAGGGCCTGGGTTTGTTGCAGGAAACTATTATTTGTAGGAAATGAGCTTTCATCACTTCAATTTTCATGAAAATACTTATAATATATTGTAAATCAGGCTGGAACATGAATTTCTGTTAAATTAACATAGCCCCTGAATTCAAGTGGTAGCCACACTCAGCTACATCCACACTTGCCTTTTTTTTTTTTTTAAATATATTAAAACACATGTTATTGGATTATAGGGATCACTACTACTTTCAATTTCTGGACTTCATTGTTGAACAGATTTCTATTATCAAAACCCATTCGCAAGCTCAATTGAAAATGTAAAGCTTAATAGCTTCATCCATGCTTTGTAGGAATGAAAAGAGAAACTTCTCAAGCAGTTTGAACCTTGATGAAAACCCTATTTTCCAAGTGTACTTTAAAAAAATGTCCCTAAAAACATAGTGAATGAAGTATAACTTGATATATGCATGAGTGGCTTAGTCCACACTTCCTTCCAGCGCCCTTTGTTTCCCCCCTGCAATCTCCCAGGAGTATTGGCCTGATCAAAATTCCTTTCCCATTTGATGGGAAAATTTCTGTCAGCTTCAATGTGCTTAAGGTGAGACCCCACTGTGCAGTGCCACAGCAAAGTGCTTCAGCACGTGCCTACAAACAGCCCGGCACTCCAAGGAGGTGCTGAGTGATGAGGAAAAGCTTACAAAGTCTGTTCCATCCCAGTTTAAACTTCAACCCAAGCCAAAGAAAACTGCTAAAATAATGCACTGTGTGAATATTTTAACAGCCATTTCAATGCTTAGAGAGAATTTTTATAAATGCTTATTCCGTGCTGTTCACCTCTGTTCTTCAGAAATATGAGAGGCGGTGACGTGGCAGAAGAACCAAACTATGGGAGAACAACGATGCAAGTGACACTTGGGGGCACAAAACCAGCTGAAATTGGGAGACTTTCCAGTAGCAACACTATGTATGCACTCACAGCAGCACCTTAAGAGATTAAAATGGAGAAAAAACACCCACAAAGTCAACAGCATCAACCGAGGAGAGAGCATCTGAAAGTCTAGATGTGTGTGTATAAGCCTGTCCTCATTGTTATGCTCCTCTGGTATGTACATGTGTATATAAATCCAGTATGGAGGGCATGATTCCCGTATTTATAATCCAAATATAGAAATTCCAATAATTAGCACAACTCCGTAACAGCCTCCAAAAATATAAAGAACATGGTGGCCAAACCAAGAATCAATGCTCTTGATAATTTAATGACAGAACATTAAAAAGGAGGTAGATCCAAAAGCAGAATTGTCTGGATTTTTCATTTGCCTTTTCTTAAGCAATGTTTCAGTAGCAGAAAGTGATTTTTTCTCTTTGTGAGTGAATTTAAAGAAAGTAGATGGTCAAATTAGAGTCTTCTTTTCAAAAGATAAGCAAAAGGAAATTGCTTATTAAAGGGGTTTCTGTAGTTAGAAATTTTAGGTCAACAATGGATCACTGATTTTAGTGAAATAATTCCCATTTTTATATATTTGACCCTGAAAGAAAAACAGGTCAATAGAGTAAAGTAACATTTACTTCAAAATGACATATTATTAACTATGACAAAAGACTTTGGCTTGTCTTTAAATAAGGTAAGGCAAAAAAAAGATGTCCTCATTATCCACTTTAGGCTGTGACGATACTCAAGTCACTCTGTCGGGCGGATGAGGCTCTGTACAGACAGACAGGAGCAGCCCCAGGTTCCCAGCCCTGGTCCTTACAGGGGACTTCGACCACCCCAATACCTGCTGGAAGGACAAAACAGGACACTCCAGGGGCTTCCTGGAATCCATTGATGAGATCCTCCTCTGTTTGGGCTCCAGTACAAGAGAGACACGGACCTTCCAGAGCCCCGTGAAGGGCCACAGGGTGATCAGGGACTGGAGCATCTATTCTGTGAGGACACATGAGAAGGTTCAGGATGAACCTCCTGAGTGTAGAGCAAATAACCGAAGGGAGGGAGCAAAGCCCCCAGAACTGGGCTCTTCTCAGGGTTGGAACAAGGGACAATGGACACGCACTGGAACACAGGAGGTTCTGTCTGAACGTCCCTAAACCTGTGTGGGTGTGAGGGTGACTGAGCACTGGAAGAGATGTCCTGGAGAGGTTGGAGAGTCTCCCACCTTGGAGATACTGAAAAGTCATCTGGAGGAAGGCCCTGCCTCAACAGTGAGGCTGGACAAGGTGAACTGCAGAAACCCCTTCCAACCTCAACCGTTCTGGGATGCTGCCCTACAGAGCACAGCTTCCTTAGCCCACTGCTGAATTTCACAAAGTGCTAAAGATGATTAACCAGATTAACCAGAAAGGTTAAAAAAAGGCGCCTTTAGGGGACAGCTGGAAAAGAGCAACAGATGTTTTGGAAAGGAGAAGGGAAAATGTTTATTGAATTAAAACACAGCTGCCATTAAAGATATTAGTGTCGTAATCCTTTATCCACCCTATTGATCTGTCACTATACATCACTCTAAAATGCAAGAGAAAAAAAAATCAAGAATCATCTATGTATGATAAAACCAAGAGGAAAATACGGGAAAAAAAGGTTAAAATTAGTTACTAATCATTGAAGAGAACCAGCAGTTAGTCAGAAGGAAGAAAATTGATATTGTTTCCCAAGTGACAGCTATTCACTCCACCTTATAAATGAGCCATATACAATACATATAATTTTTCCTTCTGGAAATACTCTGCCAACCATCTTTTCTTGATACCACTTTAACAAGCCACAGCTGGTAATATCAAATTTGTTGCCAGACCACTCTGCAAAATGCCTTCATTAAAGTCTTTCATTAATGGAGGCACCAAGGTTGACAGTATGACAGTATTTAGTTTGTAAATTGGCAGGGATAAGTTAATTTTGTCCCTAAAATGTCATTCATTTGGATATTGCTTTTTATTACACCATAAACTTGCTAAGAACTGACTGTATAATAAGAAACCAAAGGAATGACTTGGAATGGAACAGGAAAACGATTGGGTGGAGAAGGTTTAGTATTCAGATAACAAACAGGTCACATCTGAAGGAGCATGAACCAGTTCACAGCTATCAAATAAATATCTTAATTGATTTAAAGGAAGCTCTGCATTCATGTTCTCTCCCCTGACTTCAATATTCTGCAGTTGTCATCTTCTTACTAGTCACATATTAACTGAGCACTCTGCTAAGTAACACTGTGTAAGTCTGTTGAATTTCTCATCTTACTTAAAATAAAGTGCTACTGTAAGTAGATTTGTAGGAAAAAAAATTACAAAATTAAAGGTAGCAAACAGAAATGCTGGAGCCAAGTACCCCGTTTTGCAAATCCAAGATTACAGAATTAGGTTCAAATTCGGCCCTACAAAGAATGCAGAGATCAAGTCTTTGCTCAGAAGTATGCATTCAATAAGAAAATAACTTTTAGAAACTGGACTGAATTAAAACAAGACAGGAAAAAAAGTCACGTGGAGAACAACAACTTCCCATTGGTCAACTCAGGATATAGAATCGTCTTGGAAGATTGGAAAGATGAAGTTAACCAAAAAATCAGTATAGTTTCGTGAAAACCACAGAGTTGGAGAGTGGCAGCATGACAACTGTTATCCTGCATCCCTGGAAGGGGCTTTCTGGCTGCTGCTGTCACTGGCACTCTCCATTTATAGTGACACCAGGTACAGAGTCACACCCCATGAGCCTGGGGTTTATTTGGGGTGAGGAAGCTGACACAGGCCTGGAGTTTTGGGGACATGCTTCAAGTTTGTTTTTGCAAGATGAGCATAATCAACCATTTGAGAAAAACACCATGGAAAGGTGGTGATACACTGGGTATCATTAGGTAAAATAGCTGTTATGTCTAAAAATAATCCAAATATTTTCAACTTGACTCTACAATTAAATTAATGTGCCAATGAAAAATTATTTGTCTGAGTTTTATTTCATCTTAGTTACTGTACATAGGAAATTTACTGGCAGGGACAGACGTTTTTTCACCTCTGCCTTCATCTGCAGCAAAGTTTGTGAATATCAACTTTTGAGATCAAAGTTAACACAAACAATGTGACAGTTAAACTGTACATACTTTGCTGTACAGCTTTAGAGTATAAAATCTCTTGTTTGCTGCTCTGCTTAAGGTCATTAGCATGATTTATCATGGAGCAGGAAATTAGGTACTGGATATATCAATATTGGTCAGAAAATTCAATTCCATCATTGCCACATAACTGCTTTATCTCCAACGAACTTGTAACCATAGTAACCAGGTTAGAAAGTATTCCTGAAATGTTTAAAAATTCTTTTATTCTTATTAACAATGATTCTTATTATTCTTATAATTCTTATTGTTTGCCAGTTTTCCAAGGCATCTGTTACTCCAGATTCCTCTGAAGGCCTTAAGTAAACGCGTGCATCTTAACAAGGTTTTCCCTTAAAATTCTATCAGCTGAAAGAGAACAAATGTATTCTTTTGGAACTGTTTATGTGATTATAAGTATTTTTCAAAAAGGGAAGTTTGAAGAGAGACCTCTCAGAGAAAATCTGGAGTGCTGTTTTCACTTAATGGTTTGTTAGGACATCAAATACATACCCTTTAATGAAAATTAATATGCTGTAGCTTAATAATTCATGTACTTGCATTGAAAGCCCTTTAATTTAATGGAGTGCTGCTCCTTTCATTACACTCATTGCTGAGGGAGGTTGGTATTTGTCCATGAAGGTCAGAAGTGTGCCATTCCTCCGTGCAAGCCAGGAATTTAATCAGATGTTAAACTCTGACATCTCCAACCGCCTGCCCAGGCCCAGCTCAAGCAGGATATTGCACATTTTCCAGAACACCAGAGTAGCAGGAGAACTCCAGGTGCCTCTTGTGTCAGGAACAGGAGCACCTGTATTATGCAACCGTGATCATATATTTATCAAACTGTGTGTTCCCTCCTCAGTACTTCTGTTGGAAACTAATTCCTCTTCTCTGGGTACCAGAAACTTTCCTTTTAATCTTACGTCGAAATTTATATCCATTAGTTATTACACCAGTGTATTCCTTTTGCTTAAATGATTTTTACAGTCACTTTGGATTTACAGAAAATGCCTGTGCTGGGCCAAACAAATTGAGCTCATATATATTTCTGCCCAATCTTATCTACTAGCACCAAAACTTGATTTTTTCTCTAATCTCAATCTTTTTTTTCTTTCTGGATTTGTAAGAGCTTTATTTATAATGCTGTCTTTTATTAATATCCTCTTTATTCCCTGAGTGCTATTCACCAATAACACCTTTTCCCCCTCCTCCCACCTTTCCTGTGCACATTTCTACCTTGTTTGCTGCTTGTTTATATATCCTCAGCTCTGGATGTGTCTTTTGCTGCATGGAATAATACACATTCTTTAGCAGTGTGCTCTCCTTATGTGCCATCAGACTGATTCAAGAAATCTGAATTCCTTGTTCCTGAGTAATTCCATCTACTTCTGGACAAAGTTCCTCACCTTGCAATGCTTCCCAGGAGACAATCATTTCCTCCCCTCCCCGATGGCACCACTTCAGCTGTCACTGAAATACTCGTCCCTCTTGGACAAGTCCGAATTCCTGCTGATCCCATCTCCTATTTTCTGAGCATCCTCTTTGGAACAGCACTAGCATTCCATTTGATGAGGAGATAATTCAAAAACAAGCAAATGGATCATAAAAAATAATTCTCAAAAACCCAGCAGAATTTTCCCACAGACCCCAGACCCACGTCTGGCTCTGTTATGGGAAACACCCACATTCTCTTGCTTCCACATCATTTTTAGTAACTGGCACAAAGATTTAAACCAAGAACTGGGACTCAGACTTTACCAACTGAGCAGTTGCTGAGCAGTCCCACAGATTTCTCTCTTGGTGTTGGAAAGGATTTTAAGCATAAATGCCTTCTGCACATCATTCCCTTCTCTGCCAGCGCTCACCATTACCTTCCAGGTTAGATACCCATCCTAGTTCCTTTCCTTCTCCACTTCTCTTTAGACTTTTTCTCCCTACTCTCTTATTTTCTGCCTAATTTTCCAGTAGAACCAAAGCACTTATTAATTCAGCTTTTATTTCACAGCCATTCTTATTCCTCTCTTGTCTTTCACATGTCCTCTTCTAATCTAGAAACCTTCTCTCCAAGTTCTCTTCACAGGTTGATGGATCATGATCATCTCTCTCAACATTTCCTTTCAATTTTTTGCCTGAAGTTTGACATTTTTTACAGCTGCATCTTCAGTCCATAACAATTCTCTTCTGGGAAGCATATAATTTATCCTATATAAATAGTCTCACTAAGATAGCCACTCAAAAAATAGTCAGCTTCCAGCAGCTTTTCCATCCAGTTATCTTTAGCTTCCTCCCCTCTTTAGGTTTTTTTTCTACTGCTGCATTAACAGACGAGATGTGTTTTATCTCTACTTTAAATTCACAGCTCAGAGGAGGAAAAAAAAATCTAAAACCCCCACTTCCTCACAGATCTTAAAGATTTCTATCCTTCTTGTTAGGCTGCACCACTTCTACTCTTGAATTTTTGTTGGGGTCAGTCCTGCCATCTCACAGCAGCTGAGAGTTCAGATCAGAGGCAGGAAGGACATACACAGTTCTGATCCAAAATACCTGAAGAAACACCTCTTCCTTCCAAAACAGACAAATAACTAAGACAACATTTTCAATTTCTGTCAAAAAATAAGTTTTGTTTTTAGCTTATCCAACAGTTTCCTTCAAAGTCTCATATGTTTCTCTCTTTTTGTGTTCTGACCTTCACTGAGCATGAAAATTCCTGCCAATTTTTACCAGACTACTCCTGGCTTCCAGAATTTGCAAGCCAAGAATTACAATACTCATTCTTATGAAGGACAATTCCTTTAAATTAAAGAATAGAATCCTTGATTCATCACATGTCCATCAGCAGCATGAGAGCAAATCCTTTGAGCCTGTAGAAGGACAGTCTCCCTTTGCAGGTGTCCTTCTCTCCCAGTGTGCGGAAAAAGGGCTGGAACTTTTTGGCCATCTTCACAATTACCTTCCTGCTCTTTGATCTCTGCATTAGTGTAAGGATTAAACTTCGAAAGTAGCATCACCCAGTTCATGACCACAGTCAAAGGATGTCTAGAGACTGTCCTCAAAAGGATGCACAGAACCACCGCTGTTAAGTCAGTCTCAGAAAACATATCCGTGGCTTGGTGGCGAGGAACCTGTCACTGCAGTGACAAGCTAATCCTGCATCCCACTGGTTTGTATTTCATTTGGCTTGATGTGGACACATAACCAGAAAAGTAACATATGGAGAGAGACTGAAAATTGAATATCATATCCCTGTGCTATATCAGCAAGAGCTAAACAAAACACATCCATAACAGTCAAGAGTTGCAGCCTGGGCCATCTGGTCACAAAGGCCCATATTACCAAGACTGTATTAAAATATTTTAATCTCACTGTTTTCCCTCAGGCATGAAGGATCATATGCAAAATCTTAAATTCTGCTAAAAGGTGAGATTTTTTCCCACCTCCAAACACAGCATGCCTATGACAGTTATTTAATTAAGAGATCCTCTAATGAAGGGTGTGCAAATGGCAAGGCAATAATCCAGTTCCTGAGTGGATTTGCTGGAAAGGCAGGAACAGCACAGAGAACAGCCTCTACACATGTATTTTCTTGTTAAGCTAAATGCTAACTCAAATTTTTGTAATTAATTTAAACAAAGCAATGTTTCCACTTGTCCAGTGCAGTATCTCCTTCCAGGTACATATAACCAAACCTTAATGAATGAAGTCCCCTAAAATCCCCTTTTTTTGTGTATGTGTGTGTGATATTTTTTTCTTAATTGTGAAATAAAAATTAATTGATCTCTCCCTTCTCTCCTATTTCTGCACATCTGCCTTGCTCCCAACTAAGTGCTGAAAAGAATTTCAATTATTGGCTGCTGCAATCTCTTCCAAACAACCTTGTGCATTGCCAGCCAACATAGCATGGGGTGGAAAGCTGGAGGCAGTCAGGACAGATGAATAAAATGCACTGGTAATTCCCTAAAACAGGCAAAAGAAAGGGAAAATAACACCCTGGAAACATAACTTCTGGGTGAACATCCAAACAGAACAAGTTATATCTGAAATTATCACTCTCCTCTAGTTCATTCAGTCAGGAAAGCTGCACATTCCTTCTCATTTTTGGATTTTTTCATCTCTTCCCCAAAACACTACAGAAACCACAGCTACTAAATCCACCTGCAGTGTCCCTCTGCAGGGATCACAACAGACCAGAGACGGCAAAGCTGAAGCTCAAGGGAAATTCATCCACACCAGGAGCTGCAGTCCCTCAGTCCGGGGGGTGCCGTATGGAAGCCTCAAAATATTTTGGAAGAGGAAGTGTGTTCCTCATGCCTTACAGAAGTGGGCAAATAAATGTTTTTGGTTTTTTTTTTCAAATCCACGAAGCTACATAAACTTCACAACGAACACCTAAATTTAGGTGAGACAGATGATCAGCGTTTTCTCCAGTTCATGCAGGATCTGAAACAAGTCCATGAAACAATGATCTGGATTTTTACAGGCATTCATTCTACTTAGGAAGAGTTTGCAGCCTATCCTATGAAGATCTGTGACAAGTCAAAAAATAAGAAAAGAATTGCTTTTATTTTAATGTCATTTTTGCACTGACTCCAACTTAGCTGGGGAACAGCAAGCTCTCTTCCCTCCCATCAGTGTGTCTGAGACTCCAAAGCTTTTTATTTACGCTTTGTTCAGTATTCAGTTGCAAACTACTGCAGTTCAACCTAAAATGTGTCATTCCATTGTTTTAAATAACTCTAATTTTTTTTCTCACATGACACATTTACAATCTACTTTTCTACCTGCAGTAACTACAGCCAAAACACTCATCTTGATACCTAAATTAGAACTACGCCGAAAAAAAAAAGAATCCCATAAAGAATAGTAAAAATTATGACAGCTCAAAGTATTTCAAGGTGCTGATCATTTGCAGTTCCTATAATTTAAACATCAGTGGAGGACAGGTTTCTCAGGGCCTTTGAAAAACAACCTGCCAGATGCTTTTACACTTCTGTGTTTGTACAGCATCTGAGGCGCTTGTGATCCCTGAGTAGCACTTCAGGAACGGCAACAAATCAGGATGACAAGATGTGAGGAAAACATTTCAGTACAAACAGGACCTGATTCATCTCATTGTGCTTCAGGTGCCTCAGTCACCACAACTATTGTCCTAAACTTCCAATACAAACACTTAATGAAGGCACTTCTAGAGAGCAACTCAGACTACCTGAGATCCAAACATTCAGCGTTCACGAGCAGAAGGGGTGCAAGAGGGCGAGAAGAAATAAATCGGTAACAACAACAAGGA
Source organism: Cephalopterus ornatus (assembly GCA_013396775.1). Taxonomy (NCBI): domain Eukaryota; kingdom Metazoa; phylum Chordata; class Aves; order Passeriformes; family Cotingidae; genus Cephalopterus; species Cephalopterus ornatus. Next base: position 61,320 of record VZRE01014473.1, read on the forward strand.
AAAAAGACTGTGTATAAGTGACCTTTTCCATTCTCTGCTTTAAAATTGAACAAGTCTTAAAAATTAACTATTTATCACAACGATAGTTATTGATCATCAATTCTCAAAGACTGAAATGTGGAGGCAAGCGTTCAGAAATGGCTTTAGAAAGTTTAGAAAACGTTAAAAAAATTGAAAACTTACAGAAATTTATGAAACCAGTATAAATTATTGATGGAGAGAGTGGAGAAAAATGAAATCCTCATAGATTATTCTTTCTTTTTACTGGTGGGGAAATAAACTTTCCTAATTATTTAAGTCACTGATTAGGTGCCAGTTGGCTTAATTACACAATTGCATCACTAAATGGCATCAATTGTAGAGTAAAATTGTGCCCTTGAGCTGTGTATTTGGCTCCAGAAATCGTATCAGTGGGAGTTAGGAACAAACTCCATCATTGGTGTTTTATTTTTTATTATTTTGTATATCTGAAATTCTGGAAAAGTGGCTGTTAGGACCCCCATCTCTCTGATCACCTGCAGACACCAGAAAAAAAAACCTTCCACTTCTTCGTCAGACCTTTGCAAACAACCAAAAATAAAAATGGAAACATCTACTAATATATGTTTTGCCTTTGGCCATGAGAAGTTCACTCAATGAACTATGTAAAGAATGAACAAAAAAAAAATGCTTTTACACGGAATACCTTATTAATTCCTTCTAGGAGCTGAGATGGAAACAAGATATTCCATACTACGCAGTGGGATATTCTTCATAACGTTCCTGGCCAAGATCTGAGGCCCACTCCAGCACCCAGACACAAGGTAGGCAGCAAACTCTCCTGTAGAGAGCAGCTGCATTAAAACATCCACCTCTGATTAATGCCCTTTACCAGCACATGAGCTGTGAAAGCCTGCCATGAGCACAAAGCTATTGCCATCTGTCTGCACGAGCCACTGTCATTTGTCTGCACAGCACAGACAGAAAAACAATCTTCCTGATTCAGTTTGGTATTTCCAAATGCCATTGGGAAGATTGCCATCAATGTGACAGGCACTGCAAAACCTTAAGAGAAATAGATCAATTACTTAATAACAAAATTCTATCCAGATCTGGGTTGACTTACCTTGCCAACTAGTCTGGGGAATGGTGGTCTTTGATTTTCAGGAATTAATATTGGAGTTGCCAAAATAGCCCTTTTTTGTCTTGGAATTCCAGCGCTGCCTTCTAGTTTTAAGATTTCCTAGAAAAGAAAAAGACCAGTTACAAAAACTTCCAAACCACTATTCAGTCGTTATTCTCATCCACTGCATCTTCAGGCAAAATCAACATGAACCACCACATTCTAAGTTTTGTGTTCCGTGTTTTCCCAGCAATTAGCGATAACATATCAAACCAGGTATTTAAATCTGTCAGGATACTGTACTTATTCCAGTGACAGCAGACAGCCCATATTCATTTTCTTTTCATGTAGACAAATTACAAAGCTAAGAAAGTGTGTTACCATCCTAACCTGATGGCTGCTGAAAGCATAAATCTTAAGCAAGGTCTGGCTTACCTCAAATACTTGTAACAAGACCAGTAAAAAGCCACACTTCAAATGTCTTTCCATAATTTTCATGTCCTAAATTGCATCTATACTCAGTTGCTACTCAGTCCAGGCTTTCAATCAAACAGAACTGACACTGAATTTGCAGACGCTGTCAGCAGGTAACGAACTCTCAATAAACACCAAAAGCTTGTAACTTCAAAACAGACTCCAAAAACCCAGCTGTAACTTAAAATATCAGCCAGCAGGTTAATTGATGTTGGCTGTTCTGTGCTGGGGTTTTCTTTTACTTGGAGAAAACTTCATGCTATGATACCAGAAAGAACAAAAGTGGAAGTGGTTTAGACACAAGCCTTGCTTTTCCTGTTGCATTTTCTGCAGTATTTATTTCTCATTGAGCTTCAGGCAACTCAGCACTTTATGAGCCACAGTGAACTCTTCACAGTGGCCTCTGGCCCCTGGAGAACTCTGTCCACCACACCTTTGCTTTCTCTGTCCTTCTGCTGTCTGATCCTCTCAGTGCTCTCTCTGCAGCAGCTGCACCTCCCCAGCTCCACCCTCTTTCTTTTGCTTCCTCCTACAGTCTCTGCAACTCTCTTCTCCAAGCACAGTCACTACCAAGGTCAAAAACAGCCTTTCCCCATCTCCCAAAGCTCTTGCCTTGATCTGGGCCCCTTTTTTGGAAGGGGAAAAAAAAAAAAAAAGAGGAAAAAAAGAAAAAGAACACAAAGAAACCCACACAAAAAAACAACCAACCAAACAAAAAGCCCCAAACTAACCAAATCAACCAACCAAACCCCCAACAATAGCAACAAAAGTACAGATTTGTAGTGCATTGGGAACTGTGGAACTGAGTAAGATTTTGATCACTACTATTCATTCAGGTTTTCATTCAATAATTTTACCCCTCAAAAAATCACAGGTAGAATTAAATGTCTAATTCCAATAAGGCAGTTACATCCTGCAGATAACACTTTGCTCTCTTAATAAACAACCTCCCGAAACTGAAGTTTCTCACTCTGTCCTGGAATCCATGTTGTTGTTTTAATAGCTGATACTTCATTACGTAACAAAAGCTCCATCCCTAGGCTGTACATTTGCAAAACTTCAAAGCTGGATGAGTTTTCCTGGTGGCACAATCTGGATCCATCAGCCAAGATCTCCACAGGCTGCTCCTGCTGCCGTCTGTGTCGGTGCCTCCCACCTAACGAGTCTCCCATCATCAAAACTCAGCTCTACCTCTACCAGCTTTAGCATCACTTCTCAAATTTGACAACAAACAGCAGCAAGGGAAACTCGAGTTTTCACCCATTCGCTTTAGTCATGATAAAGTCAAAAAGCAGTGGAAACCACACAGAGAATCCCTTCTCACAAGGTTGCCAATTTTCATAACTTTTTGAGGCTCCCCCTGATAGAGTTCCCATCTCTCCCAAAGGCTTTGCCACTTCTCTCTAATCTTTCAGTCTGAAGGCCACTCGGGTCCCTATTTTTGTCTTTCAACTCCTCTCCCGAAAGAATTTTCCTTAATAAAAATTCATGAGAAAGTTCAAGATAAAAAACATTTGAAGTGTCAAATAAAAAGGAAAGAGCTGAATTCTGTTCCGAAGGCAAAAGCCCAGAGCAGTGAGCTTTCAAAATCACTTACACTGTAAACACAGCAGGCAGATTGGCTGGCACGTGCCTGGGACACTGCTAAGGACAGTAACAGGGACTATCAGCACACCCACAAGGAGATAGCAGTTCCTCAGCTCAGCAGCAGCGGGGCTCGGCTGGTCACAGCTTTCACTCCCACCTTCACGGTTGTCCTTCAGCTGGTGAAGATGTCAGAGGGAGAACTCCCAGGCAACGTGCCCTTTGCAAATCAGCAAGACATTCCCATTTGCATCTTTGTATCATCAAGTGGTTTGGGTTGGAAGGGGCCTTTTAAGACCATCCAGCCCAAAGCTCCTTTGGGAGCTTATTCAACCAGATCACTTTGCTCTGAGCCCCATCCGACGTGACTTTGTTTCACGTTTCTTCCTATGCCAGTTTGAGGAGGAAAAAGGAATTTTCAGACTGTTCAATGTCTAGATCTCCCAATTTTGGTACTCATAGACCCCTAAGCAATTAACTCATCCCTTTCCCATGACAGGTTGTCTTTACACTTTCCAAAGATCCACAAATAGAAGAAAAGCCCTAATTATATTCAATGAGTCAACACTGAAATCATTAATATAAAGAAGTGAAGTTCTAAAGGAAAGCAGCAGAGTTTTAAGACGTAAGGCCTTCCAGTCCAGATTTCCAGGCAGGACTTTGGAACAGTTGGGAAAAAAAAAAAAAGTAAATAGAATTATTTGCTTGTTTATTTTTGTTTCTAAGCCCAATTAGTCTGTTGCATGGAGATAAAAGCTTCTGAAGATTGGGTACAGAAACGTGAGTGCTTCTCTGAGTGCGTTTCACACTGTTGATTCTTCAAATCTCACTGTGTTTTTTTTAAATAGTGATTTTTCATGATGATTTCTCTCTGTTTTATCATCCCCTGGTGCCTAACAGCAATGACTGATTAAATGAGTAGCCAAAAGCATCACTATGGAAAGCAGGTAAACAGTGGAGAAGAAAAGGTCAAGAGTACTTCACCAACACTTTCAATAATTCACTGCTGTTTGTGGTATCATAATGATTTCCCCATTTGTAAAGAACAGGGGAAAAGAAAAAACACTTTGCTTAATGCCAAGCAGCTGCAACTGATGGTTTGATCCTCAGTTCAGTATATAAAACAGGAGGATGGAATTACATGTCAGCTTAGCACCTGATTCAACAGCTAAAACACTGATAAGACTCTCCTTCATGGGTGGATATATTGCATATGTAATAATTTTTACTGAATTCACCTATTTAATTTCTTGAAGAAGCAACTCACAAGGGATATGAAATTACTCCAGATAGAGCTGGTAATGTTGCTTCAAATTTTCTTACAATACCAGGCTGGTGTTATAACAGGAGTTGTCTTTTAGCCCTTGACACAAGAGAAACCCACAAAGGAGTTTTCCATCCTCTTTGCAGGAGCCAGCTGATCAAAGGCTGTAGTGGTTACCACAATTCCAAACAAGTATTTTCGTGCCAGGGGTCTGGAGAGGTTGGAAAGGCATGTCCCTGGTGGGTGGTGTCCAACCAGCACCCAGAGAGATGATGGCCACAGTCACCATCTGCTTCTCCAACGCCTTCTGCTTTGTACCAGAGACAGAAACACGAGGTGTGTGTCCAGAAACACCCACCCAATAAGCAACATTTAAAATGTATGTCTTATAATTAAATACATGCCTACCTAAGAAAATGTACAAAAAAAAAATTAATCTTTCTGCCTGTTTGGGGGTATTTTAAGACAAAATAGTAGGAGAGAAATCCCATCAGCTTCTTTACTTTTACTATTTAACTACAATATCACATCTGTGATCACTATAATTCCATTTCATGGTCAGTGGATCACCTGATCAGAGCCCAACTAATACTTCACTGTCCACCATTTCAGAATCAGTTTTTACACCCTATTTTTTACTTCATTCATTTCCCTTCCAAGACATGGAATTGGCACAACAGTTCAGCACCCAATATGCTGATTCACTGGCAATAAAACTTGATTCCCTCTTTACTATAAACAGCCTCCTCATTTTTCCAGTATTTGGTTTAGCTTTTTATTGAGAGATGCCAGTCTGCCGCAGCTACAATGCTGTGCAAGTTGCAATTTCCCTCCACCCCTTCAGAACTCTTCTCTTTCTTTTGTTTTTCTTTCCTTTTACCAGGGTTTTTTGGGAGTGTCGCAGTACTTGAATATTTGAATAAATGGCCCAGTCACTCTCCAGCAGCAGGAATCATTACTCTTGACAAAGAAAATTTCATTAGAACTTGTCACGAGAATGAGGTGGCTGAATACTCATATCGATTTGTCACCACAAGGATTGGAAGCACCACTGGAGTGGCAATCAGTAATCCAGCACAGGGACCAGAAAGTGCTGGTTTTTCTTGCCATTCAGTTGGTTTGATAGACTAAAAGTTGATGGTATAAAATGGGGTCAGTCCTAAATACAAAAAGTAAAAATAATTGGATGCTTGTTGAAATAGGATGTGATAATGAGAGGTATATCAGTCTTTCTACAAAATAACATCTCCACATAATACTGATCAATTAAAGCTGAATGCAGATCAACTTAAGAAATCATTTTATATAATTCTCAGCTGAAATTTCAAAGTGTGCTGTAATAATTAGTTCCTTTATGTTTGTTATTTCTATCATCAGAATGTTCTTATTATCAGCAGTATTAATAGTAAATTATTTCTAAAACGTGTGCCAGAACAGAAAAAATATTTTCTCATGTTGGTAGTAATACGAAAACCTAAGAAATATACTGGAACTTTGTTCATGAGTTAATGAACAACTGTCTAAGAAAAAATTAACTCAGTGAATAAATTGAAGAATTGTAAAGGTCAATGGCATTCACACAAACATCTGCTCAAAAGTATACTGTCCTCAAAGCCTGTAAATGTCACCTTAAGAATCACTTTGTATACTTGGGAAGAACAAATCCAGTGAAAATCCAGCTTGCTGAGGGGAATTGGGTGTTTCAGAGAACATAAGTTTCCCAGCTTATGAAGCACAATCAGATACAACATCTGGGTAATGGAAATTGCTGGTGGATCTTGATTTAATTACTCTGGGTGTTTCTACAATTATAGTTGTTGCATAAGTAGAGAGGCCCAGCCTTATAGTGCCCAACTGATCCATCCATTAACTGCACAGCCCCTTGGGAATCTTGGAGCACAGCTTTGCTCAGGTGCCATTCATGCCCCTGTGCCAGAGGCACTTTTAGAGGATGGAGGTTCCCGCTATCTTTAGAGTCAAGAACATATTAGGAAAAAAATTTATTCTTGTTCAAATCTTTTGGTCATGCGTAAATCAGAACTATTTTAATGATAATAGATTCTAGAGTATTTTTTATACATGGGTGACAGAAACTATCGTGGAGACACATCTGAACTCTAGCTTTGAAATGATTCATTCAGTTATTGCCCTGAACTTCAGCAGCATCTTTTTGTGATGGAGAAGTCCTGTTTCTATTTAAGCATGTTTCATTTATCTTCACATCTGCCTTATTCTTTGTCAGGGAAAAGTTTTTCTAAGATGATAACAAACTAAGTGCCATTAACTTTGCTTTTGTACACATTAACCATGGGAGTTACCTGTACTGAGACTAATACATGACCAAGAGCCTTTCCCTTTTTTAAATTAACATTTCAGACTATTCTTGTCATCATTTAGAGTGTTATTTTCATTTTGAATCGTGAGTCACTCCCTCTTACAGGAAATCTCATATTGGTTCCACGCTGCTCATTAAATATAATGAGGTGTCCCTTATACACAAACAACCAAATATGCTCTGACTGCCTCATCTGTCAAACACAGTGAAATACAGGCTGAAGGAGGAAGACAATTGCTGACCTTACGCCTCTGTCTTCACCAGGACACGCTAACAACACGTCACTTATCACTGGTAAAAATACCCTTTTCTCCATCTCTCCTGTGCTTATATTTGTTGCAAAGCTAACAAAACCAGGCTGCTTTTCCAGCGTGCCAGGAGAAATGCAAAATTCTTAAAGATGTCCCAAAACCTTCAGATCCTGAAGGAAATGTAATTCAAATAAGGAAAGCACTTGCTGATGCAATTGCTAAGGCATACAAGCCTTATGAAAACTGTCCTGTAATAAAAATTCACATGGAAAACAGGAGGTTTTGACTTTGTGGGTTTGGGGTTTTTCTCATTTACTGACAGCCTCTGCCATTGGGTTACATACCAACCTGCTACTGAAAATAGCACTGGACACACAGTGGAGTTCTGAAGCAATTAAAATATTTCAAAAATCTCATCCTTTCAAGCTTTAACCAAGGCCACGTGGAAAATACGTTGCACAGTATGGACACAAGGCCTCAACTTCTTACACTCAATATTCCTGCTGAGTCCACTGAGTGGACTCCTTTCTCCACTTATATTGGAAGAACTCAAAATGCAAGAGCTTCCCTTTACCCCCAGCAAGGAGGGAAAATATCTGAATGAACGGCCCAGTCACTCTTCAGCAGCAGGAACCATTACTCACAGAGCACACGTCTCAGTTCTAGGGCATGTTAAATGAATCAAAGATGAACCCTTTTGCTGGGGCAATAACCTCTACAAAGCCACAAAATCTGCAGGTCAGTAGCACACAACTGACGACTCCAAATGTGGAATAACACAAGGAGCAATGAACAAGCTGTTCCATGTTTCACTTCTGGGATATAAGGACAATTTCTAATAAAGAAAATTTATTTCTTACGTAAAATAAATACTATTCATAGAAGAAGTTGTTTTCCCTTGGAAAACCAGTTTTGTGTGTCTTGCTGTAGGGCAGCCAGCTGTAAGTATCCAGCAGAAAACGAACACATTTTATAGCCACGTGCTGGATTCAAGTGCTATGGAACTCACTGCGTTATAACAGTGCTGCACAAAGGCAATTCCATGATACCCTAAAGCAATATAAGTATGATAAAGTCATGTACACTGTTTAATAGATGTGGCAGCTGCAGTCCCAGTGCCGTGTCTGAACGGATGCATAAAGCACACTGCTTCCTACCTCCCAAGAGCTCCAAGCTTGTACAACTAAAGCCTTCTCAGTCCTGCTCCCCAACTAGTCTTTAAAAGCTCTGTTGCCATGTTACCCCTCAATTCCTTCATCATCTTCATTCTCTTAACAAAAAAACCCCTCATCCCATAGAACCATAGAATGGTTTGGGTTGGAAGGGACCTTAAAGACCACCCAGTCCCACCCCCTGCCATGGGCAAGGACACCTTCCACTATCCCAAGTTGCTCCAAGCCCTGTCCAACCTGGCCTTGGATGCTCCCAGGGATGGGGCAGCCACAGCTTCTCTGGGCAACCTGTGCCAGGGCCTTACCACCCTCACAGGGAAGGATTTCTTCCTAATACCCATTCTAAATCTACCTTCTTTCAATTTAAAGCCATTATTTCTTGTCCTATCACTGCATGGCTTTGTAAATTCTAATTCCAAACACTGATTATTTAGCTTGCAATTCTTTTCTAAACTCTGCACAATCCTTCTGTTCTTCCTGTCACCTCCTGCATTCCCAAATAACAACTCGCTCTCTCTTGCTCCAGGTCTCAGTGTAATTCTGCAAGTCCTATTTTCCTTTTGAAAATAATAATTCCTTAACAATTATCTTGAATATCTCAAGGAATGAAGCCATCTCAGATTTGCATTCCTTTCTTTCCATTTTTTTTTTTTTTTAATAAATCATTCTTTTAAGACAAGGAAAGTAACAGCAATTCCTCATAATGCCATATTTTAACCCTGACTTTCCCACTGGGACCTGACATGACATGCATGAAATTACTACAGCAAACAGATTTTTATATGCCATAGATCACTCTGGAGCTTGTGAAATCCCACCACAACACTTCCAGGACCCTCTCCTCCCCTCCCCTGCCATTTTCCCAATGCTCAGCCACCCAAGCCAATGCAAGGAATGCATAAATTCTGTCAAATGGCAACAGTGGCCTTCTAAATTCAGTGTGCATGTTGGAAGCAGCAATTCCAGAAATGGGACAGCAGACAGAGAAGCCCAGTTAAGCTCGCAGCAGATACAGGGTTTCCAAACCTTCCACATCGTTATTTCTCACTTTAAATAAAAGCAGGTCTTTATTTAAAATGAGAATTCATGACATGTTGGACAGATACACACATTAAACATTATCTCTTCCTTCTCTTACCATCTATCACCAATCCTGACTGTCTACAAAAACATCTTGTTTTCCCATGCTCTAAGATCCTCAGGAGGGAATGAGGAATTCAGCTTCTGACCCGAGATTTCACAGAACACACCCAAAAATCACAATGCAGGCACTGACTGTATGTCCTACAACCCTCCCCTGAACATTCTGACAACCTGAACTGTGTGCGTCCGTTAGTTGGGCACATCCAGTTGAATCCTGCTTTTTGCACAGCATTAACTACATACAGGAGACCCACTGAGGGGCAAATTGCCCGTTACCTCACCCTGAAAAACAAAACAAGACCCCTTTTATTAATACTCTGAGGAGTCTCTTTCTAGTTGCTGTAATCAAGGACAGTTGAACTGGGAGGGACTTTCAATACCTTCCACTAGAACTGGTACACTCTTAAATGCAACGTGATGCTGCAGTCACACACCTGCACCACTTCCCTCCTCCCTTCCATCAGAGCAGGGCTCTATTGACCCCACCAGCAAAAATAATGTTCCCTAAGACTGCCAAGCAGGAATGCGCTGGGTTTAGATCTCAGATCTGCACAATAAAGCAGATGGGATATGTTCCATCAGACCTGACTGTGCATGCAGCGTGCTCTACAGGGCTGCATTGCCTGTGCTTGCCTGCACAGGAGCTGCCAGCCTGACAAATGAAGCACTAGGCTGTGATGAAGACAAAATGCCCACTTAGATCCAGGCTACAGCAAAGCTCCTCAGTCACCAAGCCGGGTTTGGAATTTGGTGGAAAGCGCTGCAATGTTAGCACATTAATCCACTTCAGTGCTCAGCCCAGCTCCTCGGAACGAATTAATTAACAGGCGTTAACTGAGTCCAGAAAGCTGAAATCGCAGTGTATTAATCCACTTCACAATTTGGGCCGTAGTTTTACTCTTCAATACAAACAAATTAACAGCCAGTAAGTGGCTGACAGCAGCAGCTCAGCTCTGTTCTGTGCTACAATAAAGAGACAGTGCTGGAGGTTCTTGTGGGCAGCTTCCCACCACCACTCACTGGTGTTTGTACTGAACTTGGGCTGCATTTGTCAGAGATGAAAATACAAGACCTAAACATGCCCTGTGTTATTTGTTCCCACCACAGTGACCCAATTACATTCACAGGACAATGCCTCTTAGTTCTAAACCTTTCATTAGTCTGGACAGTCTCAGACTCATGTGGTATTGCTGAAGAAGAAAGTACACGGGTGAGGTTCTAACCTAAAAATTCACCTGCAATAAACCAACTTTTTAAAAAGTATTACTACCAAGACATATAAAAAACCCACAGTCATTAACTCAAATTTGACTTCTAGAATCAACTTCTACAGATCCTGTAAAATACATCAGTTAGGAATAGCAACATTATTTTGGTTTTCCTTGTATCTATTTTGGGGTGGCAAATCAAAGCTCAGCTTTTTTTCCAAAAGAAAAGTGAAACATGCAAGATGGGACCCAGACATAGGCTTGGAGATCTTGGTGGATTCTCACATTTCTCCTTAATCACATGCTGGCAAATAAGTCTACTTCAGGAAATTCAAAGATCGTACCTGTCAGGAATCAGAGGCAAATTAATTGCTGTACTGGAACAGATCAATGATTCATGAGCTGTAACATCAAGCTGGTAACAATATTGCCACATTCTTCAGGGAAAAGAGCCTAAAATGGCAGGAGTATAGTTTACAATGGTTTGAACTTGTTTTTTCTGCTGAAATTCAAGTCGAGCACAGCTTTACAATACACAAAATGTGACATTGATAGTTCTCTACTGTACATCATTAAAATTCATATGTTTGGATCTGAGCATTTAGCCCTAACAACCTGCAGCCATAGGAGCATTTATGCTCCTATATTATGGAAATATTTATATTCCTTACTTCACACCTGTTGACCTTTAACTGAGCATCTCCGTGGGATGAGAACAGTCACCACCTACACAAGTACCAAGTAAATAGGTTTTATTAAAGTTTGCTGGCCAAGAGAAGACAGATCCAAACTTACTCCCCTGCGTTCATTTGGCAACTCCATTGCTGCTTGTTTTTGTAGCATTGGCCATGTGCTACCTACTCTGTGCTTCTGAAGAGTGCGAAGCAGCATCCAAGATTATTAAAAAGAAATAATAGTCTCAGAACTGTCAGAGCAGGGTTGGAACACTCCATAGCTCCCTGTTGACTACAGTGGAGGGACTGAGCAGGGACAGACAGCCCAGCAGCCAAAGCATCCACAGGGGACAGAGGAGACACAGGTTCAGTATTGTTCTAATAATTGCTTCCAGAGACCTTCAGTGAATCGTGTTATTTTAACACTTACACTTCACAGGCCTCTTGATTTCTAATCCAGGGTGTTTCTGAGAAAGAAGTGATACATTCAAATGCATTCAAAAACCTGGGCTCCGACCAAAACAGAATATTATCCACCCTTTATTCCCACTTTACCTTTTTGTTCATATTTCATATCTATTCAGTTCTGTCAGAAAAGCTCTATTTTTATCTATACACATTTTCTTGCTCCCAAAGTAACTGAAGTCATTAAAGCTGGACCTGTGATGTCTGCTGCCTTTACTGACATATTGGAATTTAAACAAGACAATTCTAGAATCAAAAATCCGAGTTCTCACAGCTTGAGCTAAATCAGCAAAATGTCTCTACTCCTCATAATTATCCATCATGCAGCCAGCCCCAGAAGAATCTCGACTGGACTGTATTTAAATAGCTTTATGAATTTGTAAGATGAATACTTTGGTTCTCATTGCACATGCCAAGTACAAATGTTCTGCCTCAAAATGTGACCAAAGAGCCATTGTGTCTGTCAGATCATGCACGGCATGTTGCTACAATAAAGTGCAGAATTTCCAAGGAATGTAAGAAAATTAATTCTACTCTGTAACTATTCAACTTTCTTCACACCATTCCCTGTGGTATCTGAAGGGAGCACTGCTCCAAAACCAAGCCCTCAGCTCAGTGCTCAAGGCTCTGCTTGCTCTTGCCCGACCATCACACAGTGGAGTAAATTGCAGTATCAGTTTCTTAGCTTAAAAATAGCTTTATTTTGTTTAACTTATCTAATGCAAGTTAACAAATTGCAGCATTCATAATTTGATACGTTTTTGGTCCTGTCTCAGTTTACAAACTGTCCATTAACAGAGCCTGAAATCTGTGAACAAATACATTATCTACTATTATACGCAAGTTTCTCAGATGAGTAATTTTTGATCTTCAGATTGCTCAGGCAGTTGCTTGGAAACATTTGTCTGTATTAGTTACACAAGTCATGTGGTATTATTTGTCTTTTCAGATTGGAGGCCTTCTGTGAATAGAGCAACAGAGCATGAAATGCAAATTTCATGATATAAAATTCAGACCTTGCTTTTGGCAAGGGTTTGATTTATTACATTTACAGCACAAGATGAAAACAAAAAGGTTATCTCTGTGATCTGAATGACTTGACAGGGGAAGCAATGCCTGTGTCAGTTGGAGAAGTAGTGGCATAAATTACAAAACCAAAAGAAATTTTAAAAGTGTGACATGAGGTTTGGAATAGTCATGCTATGGATTGAAATGATTCCATGCAATGGAACCTCTTCTGTTGATTAGTACTGTCCAAGGGATAATATTTTTCTAGATTAAAACATAGGTAGGTCAGAAAAAAATCATGGGGACCAAATTAAATTATTTTTTTTTCTTTTTTTAGAGTTTTGAGCGGGTAAAGAAAGAGAAAAAAATATTTTTGTTCATATTGATAGTAACAGCCTGGTGTCATTCAATAAGGCTGAAAAAATATTCACTGGTATTTTACTGTAGATTACGTACAAATACAGTAGAATCATTTTTTCTGCTGATTTTATGACTATGAAAGACTTGGAAACTCACACATTTTTCCTTCTTTTAACTTTGCAAAAGAAACACTTTGTTTGCCTAAGAGTTTCTGCACTGATAGTAATGTTTCTTCCTCTCTATCGGACGCAACAACTTATAAAATCAAAATCGTTGGTTTGAAAATAAATATAGAATTTTACAGGCAGAGACTGGTTGAAGAGAACCAAATATGGTAAAACAATGTTACTGAGCACACTCAGACCGAGATCCAGGCCACTTTTACAAACTATAAAGCCTACATTCAAAATACAGCCGAAGTCCTGAAGACTGAACCAAACAAACCCTGGAGGGGGAAATACTGATAAAACTATGCAGAGAAAGTTAGAAAACAATGGGTTTGGGGGTTTTTTTCCCCCCAATAAATATTGAGACTCAGACTACAAGGACTGTAAAACCATAGGCAAAGAAGAAAAGATATCTGAGTTTTTTCTGCATTCTAATTCTACAAGGGAATATAAAAATATTGGGTCTGATTCTCAGCAAGGCTTGTGATAGCTTCCAGAAATACATCTCCTTCCACCGCTGAGGCGAGTCTGTGACTAACTCTCCTGGTGTTCCCTTTTGGGACAGCATCTTTGCTAGGAACAAGTGCCAGTGGGTCCCAAAGGACAACTGAAGCCTGACATCAGAGCAAAATATTTGTGCCACCCATGATTTAAAACAGGCTTAGTTTTGAGTGGACTATGACTAAGCCATGATTAAGATCAAATCCTTCTGCTCGTCGAGACAGCACTGAGTGAGTGTGAAATATGTCCATGCAGTCCTTGGTTACTGGTTAATGCTCTGTCTCATAAATCCGAGCAAAGGCACTCCATGAAACCAGCCAGGAGTTGTGTCACACTGAGCACTTCCCTCAGAATACAGCCAAATGCCAAGGGGTTATTAATGAACTATTCAAACACTAAATATCAATTTGATTCGAAAACAGAGGTATAAATCTTTATTTTAGCAAAAACAAACTCTTCAATAACCCCAGATCTCTCCACTGCACGTTTTCCGTGTTTGCATAAAAGTGCACACGTTTCCTAAATGCCAAAAATTACTTCTTTTTCTGTCTGCCTCCATCTCTAACACACATCTCAGGCAGACCATGATCACCCATTTCCAAGAGTACATTGCTGCCTTCATAACTGCATACAGAAACTTGCTTTAAGGAATATCAGCTTATAAATTGTCGCCCTTTGCCTATGCTTTAAATAAGGCAGAAAAAAATAAATAAAAGAACCAACATCCAGGGCTAAGATTAAAAGCTGGATTCATATTAAAGAATGGTGCCTTTTTACTATTGAAAGTGAAGCTGTAGATTATTTTGCGCTGATAAAGTACTACAGTGGGCAAAGAACTTTCTCATAATGAACAGTGCTGTAAAACAATTTATCTACAAGAAAGGAAACAAGTTTGCATAATCCATTTATGGTTGATTCAGCTTTAGAGGAATTTGCTGTATAAATATATCTCAGCCTGGGGAATTGTTTTGCCAAAATAACTAATGAAAGTGTTTGAACAACTTAACACTGATAATTAATAGGATTTTTCAGTATCACAATGGAAATGACATCTTCCCACGTATGTTAACCATCTCACCAGTGAAGAGACAAAAACTTGGCAGATTCCAAGAGCCAAACACATCAAAAAGCAGAAAATTAATGAATTAACTTAACACTTGGAAAAATGCTAAGCTGGTGATGTTTTTTAAATGATCCTCAAAAAGTGTTTAAAAGTACTTTCTTAAAAAACATTGCATAGCTCAGCGATTATCAATCTTAAAAACAAATCTTAATTTATAGCTCATCAATCGTTCAACTGACATGAGTAATATTCTGCCATCATACTGAAAGGTTTAACTAGACATAATCAAGTCCCATTATGTTGTTTTACACTTTGCTGGCAATAACAAGTTATGTTTTAGGTTTAGGTGTCAATATTTAATCCTCAGGAAGGGTCCCAATCTCATCAATAACGCCTTGCCAACTGCGATTCTGGGGAGACTTAAAACTTACGGTGAATCTCACCTGCTTTTGTGGGCACATAATTATTTTTATTATGCTTTGTGGCAACGTTGGCTGCCAAAAAAGGTTGTCCTAAAATCCCAGTGTGACAAAAATCAATTTTCAGATGCAAATGAGGGTGCCATAGGTGACATTTTTCATACCCAATAAATTGCCTGTCTGTGGCTTTGAACTAATGGACACATAAACAAGGGAGATTGGTGCCAAGGTATTGCATTATAATCTTAGTGAAGTTTTATGAGACTCCTGCTACAGGCTGCAAAGAGAAAATAAAGCAGAGGGAGGGGGCATGAACAATTTGAGGAAACCTGTAAGAGTAGATATTTTTTTACATTCTTCTTTTTGATTATTGTTTTTTCCTGAGCTCTGGTTTCCCATCTAGCTCATTTAGCCTCCCCCTCTTTTATTTTTAATTTTAGGGCTCTTCATGACCCCTTCTGTCTGCCACAACTTTTACCTCGTTATTATCCTCCACATCTCCACTTCTCTGGCCCTTACCTCTCTTCCCAGTTCCTCTCCTAGAAAATTTGTACAACCAAGTTTCCTTCCTGTTATTCATTTTTAATTCTGACGGCACTGTTCCCACCTATTTCCACCTCCTTGAGGTGACATTTAAAGTTCTTAAGGAAATACAAGAAATACACTGAAACTATCATTACCTTTAAAAACAATAAAGACTTTAAGTGAACTCTCTGCTCATGTCTGACATGGCTACACTTCAAAAACATGAGGAGCTCTGCATTTCCACAAAACAAATAGCAGGGTTTTCATAGGCTTGTCTGAAGCTTATCTTGAATAATCACAAACTGCTTGAGCCTGCACATTTAGGAGTCCTGTGAGATCCCTACCCTTGCAATACAAATAGAAACAAGATAAAACCAATATTTTTATGCTATGTTGATAGTATTGTTTCCAACTATAGCTGAAATGAAAGATATGATAACATAATAGCTTTTCAAGCTTTTTCAAAAGATTTAAGTAAAGTTCAAATCTTAAGCTTTTGAAACTTCAATCTTGAAATGAAGAACAATCTTTTGGTTATTTCTCATTTTTCTCCTGTTAGGAAAACATGAATGATACCAAAATAACACAGAACTGAATCCTTCATCAGATTTATCCCCATGCATATCCAGTTGCAAGACCTGAATAACAGTTTTGGGAAAAGATTTAAAACATACCCACTTCAACCTCTCATCCTGGCATCCTTAATGAATTACTTTATTGCTGCTGGTTCTCCTTAGTTGTGTTTTGAGTTCTGTTTGTTTGGGGAGAGAAGGGAGAAAAAGGGACTTTATTTGCTGCACCCTCCCGAAAAATCAGAGCCCTCTGAAGTCAAGGAACCACTGCTCCTTGCCTTTGCCCATCAACATCATGTTCAGAGCTCAGGGAGCGTTTGGGCGACGCTCTCAGGCACATGGTGGGATTTTTGGGGTGTCTTGTGTGGGAACAGGAGTTGGATTTGCTCCTTGTGGGTCCCTTGAGACTCAGAACATTCTGTGATTCTGTGACCATCAGCAGGACAGGCATTTCATACTGTGCAGGCACAGCTTTGAGAACAGAGTTTTGAGCTTGTGTTTATTCCACTTGTCTGGTTGACCCTCAGTGTGTTCCTCAGAGGCAATAGTTTATTGCCATTGCCAGAGCAACGCCTGGCAGGGCGTGCACATGGAATCCTGGGCAGCAAGCCACAGCCATCCCCACCCTGTTCTGAACACAGAAACTATGGTGGAAAGTATGAAACATCCCGTTCCCTGCCTTTTAAGGTCATCACAGAAATTTGCTTCCCAAGCTCCCTAATATACATGGCTCCTCTCTCTACCATCACTCCACTGCTGCATGAGCTTGTTACCCGTGCAAAACATTCAGAGAGCAAGTTTTGTAATTCCAAAAGGCCACGAGTGACTTTAGTGGCCAAATTCCCCGATCAGGTTAACTGTCTGTATCGCTGCTGGTAGAGCAGAAAGTGTCTAGCAGGAAATTCCCGGGTGGTGGAGAATTCCCTGCTAGTAAATCTACACCACAGGTGAGTACCACAGTCTGTTCTTCCTCGACCAGCACCAAGGTACTCGAGGGCTGCTCAAAACAGAGATTGGCATCGGGCAAGGCAGAGCTCCACTTCACCCTGTTTTACAGTTCTTCCTTTCTGGAAGCAGCTTCAAGTTGTAGGGACAGAAAGATCTATCCATAAGGATACCAAATAAACCCCAGGGTTTTAAGATTTTTTTTTTTTTCTGACACTGAACCGTATTTGACCAGCTCATAACTCCCAGCAGCAGGAGGTATCAGCCAAGAGATTAATCGGGTGAGATTCAACAATTTATCTGTGTAAAGCAGCACCAAAACAGAAAGTGGAATAACTTCCTAGGTACAGATATACTCTTTGACAGTACATCAGGGGCAAAAGATTTACAAAGAAGGTCAGTGAAAAAAGTCTGAGACCTGGTTTTACACTTCTGATCTCCACTACTCTGTCTAAAGCTATTAATTTATACAAGAAGTTAATTTAAAAATAGAAGATATAATGTATGGTTTTATGGATCTTCACTACGTGTAGAACCTTAGGGCTCAGCGTACTTTCATTTGAAGTAATTGTATTCCATGTGTAAATATTAAAATCTTAAATAAACTGGGAGAAATTGATTTAGACTTGCTCAAAAGGTTCCTATAAATAGCCTCCTATTATGTCACTTTTCCAGATGTCTGCTTTGTTGACAGTTACTATAAAACAGAGCATTCCAGTTTCCTGGTAGTGAACATGAAACAGTCACCTAAGGAAAACCTTTCATAATTAGAACAAGGCAGGTACTAAACCTATCCTGTGGCTTATCTCTGTATTTGTAGCTGGAGTTCATTAACTTGTCAGCACTGATTCCTTTTGAATAGGAAAGTGAAATGAAAAAATGACATGCAAATCAATATCAACTGGAAAGCCTTGTTCTCATTTAGAGCAGTGTCAGATATGAAATATTGGGAATCAAAAGGAAAATTTCTGCTGGAAAAACATGCTTAGTAATGCCATTTTTTATAAGAGAATTATTACAGTGAATTAAGCTAGTTGTCATCCCATGATAAAAGTTACAGCATGTTAAACGTTAAATCTCCTAAACCCCCTTTTTTTGTTTTCAGGTATTTTAAAAAATTAAGCTTAATAAATGGAAGAAGCGTTTTAGAATACATAGTTCATGCCGATTAGTTGGCACAAAATCTCTGTAGCACATCCATGTATGTCTAGAGAGAGACAGGCATCTGCTAAATGACTTCCACAGAATTCAGCGTTAACATCACAAGTCCACTGATATTTTGGAAAAATACACTTCACACATGTAAATCACTGTGATCAGAAGGGATTACAAATTAGTCTTCCTGGACTACATAATAATTATAATAATGGGGTGCCAAAGGCCAGAGGAAATTTGTTGGAGCTGAGCACAAGGTAAAGGCAGAGATCTGCTGGGATATCCCTATAGCTGCTGAATTGCTTATTACCTTTTTAGAGAGGAACAAATCTCTACCTGGAAACCTCAGGACATGTCAAGGCTTCCAGGAAGTCACTGCATGTGCCCCCTGGAGCTGAGCTGAGCTGACACCCACCAAGCAGGTGGCCTGGAATGGAGTTAAACCAAACCATCCAGCGTAACAGCCTTAATTTCAAAATCACCACGTCTCTGCCAGCAAAAGGTAAAAGATTCCTGTTACCCTGTATCTGATTATCTCGCCTTTAACGTACTTGTTGAGTATCTCCACCGTATACACAGAAATTGGAGGCAGAGAGGTTTCAAAGTGAAGATTGTCAGAATTAACACTTTTTCTTTTGTCCAACTTGTGTTCTTTTCTGGGAGCTCTTTGGGCAGACGCTGAATTTACTGCATGTATGAGCAATCTTTCTCAGTGCTTCTATAACACCACAGCAAAATGAAGGAGAAATCATGCAAATGCAGAATGGTTTTGCTCTCTCCATTCCCCTAAACACATACTCTTACACTGGAAACCAGAGTCTTATCTTCCTGTTGTCTAAAGTCAAGACTAATTCATGCTATTTTCTCATTTTATAGTTTTAAAGACTGAGTCTTAATCAAGTCACTTATCTAATTCACAATTGTTCAGAAACACATTTTCCATTAATGAAATGGTCCTAAGTGCAGCCTAATGCTCTGAGTGCCAACAAAAAGAAAAGACACAATAATTACCAGCACTGACAAGAAATTCAGAAAGCCATTAAATAAACCAAATCATTTCTCCCCCTCTCAACCCTCTAACTATAACTATCCCATATTTTCATACCTCTAGAAGCTACAGTAATTATTTCCTTCAAGTAAATCAGCTACTTTTCTGTTTAGTAGATAAAAATTAAAGGAACTCTTTCCCTTTTATATTTCTAATATATTTCCCATATTTTTCCTCTAATTGAATTAAATATGACACGTTAAAGAAGGAAACATTTCCATTTGGGATACAGATGATTGAACTTTTCTGGCAGATGTTAAATTTAATAAACATCATAGGACTGAACAGAATCTGCTTCATGTTATTTACAAATTTCAGATATAATTTTAAAGTAATTACAGTCAGTACACAAAATCTGGGATTAAAAGCCACTGAATAAATGTGAAACTTCTGAGATCCTCTGAAGAGCTGCTTGATCAAAAAAACATTAATTTTGCAGGGATTCAGCTGAAGGCAGAAGCAACATTAAAAATAACTGAAGATTTTTTTTTCCCCTGTTTCATAGACACAAAATATAACTGGCAGACTGTGACTACCCACTAACATTATGCACAATTAATATTACATATATCAACTTGATGCTAATAGTATCCAATAGAAAGGACTATTCCATATGATAGTCCCACTAATGCATTCAGTTTTCCTGGCAATTAAACAACATGGGAGCACTAACAATTAACATCAAGGTCATCCTCAAATAAATTTTGATTTGGACACTCCTCACAGCAGATTTATGAGTAGATTCAAAGCTCATTAAAGTCAGTGGAACGACTCCTGTTGCCTTAATGGGGATTGCATTTGGTGCTCTGCTTTCTGTGTTTCCCTATGACAGATTAATTACACGGTTTTGTGAATAATCTTGCCTAAAATCAACCTTGTAACTTAAAGCTTCAAGTCTTACCTCACACATACGTGTAGCTTTGGCAGCAATGAGTTTGAGATTTATAGATGTGAGGCAGATTCAGAGCCAAATCTTCCCTATCTTTGACCTTTAATCTTTAAACTGAAGTTTTAACATCCCCTCCCTTTTCCTCAGGTCCTGATTTGAGGGTCAATATGAAGCGTAAGAGACTTTTCTGACTTTAATGACCATATCAGCCTCAAAAAGATGGTTGTTGGGAACGAGGAGAAGAGAGAAAACCATGTAAGGGCAGCACCATACAGCAGCACAGAGAAAATAGAGTTGTCTGCAGATAAAGCCAGAAAGTTCTTTAAGCTGCCCTGCTCAGCTACATGTGGGATGAGGACACAGAGTTTGAACTACCCACAGAAGATTTGACTGATTTTCCCTTGAGCTGCTACTGATACACTTCACATCCACTGAAAACCCAAAGAGGGACAAACAAATAAAAATTCCTCAGTATCAAGTTGCAGCCATTATTGAAACAGAGTGGATAGAACAACCAACTGTATCAATTTTAAGGTTATATTTTTAATTGAATTGCAGGAACATGACTCTGTTGAAAAATTTAATCACATATTGTTCCTCTTGTTTATTAAAAAAACCCCAACCTATACCTATGCCTATATCTTTATCATATTTCTCAAAACAAAACTCCAGTGTAAGCATTGAGCAGAACATGTGTTAAAGTCTTTCTTGCAAGATATTACACACTAATAAGTAATTAAAGTTTACAGACATAGCTGGAAATGAAATACATGTGGACAGCTGCAATGAACCTCTCAGTATGGAGGCTCAGGTTTTGATGTAATCAATGACAGTAAATGGATGAGTCCATGAGTTGACTGAGGCAGCATCAAAACAAATAAAGAGATCTCCATCTCCTAAATCAAGAATTCAGGCTGGTTTTATTTCTAGCGGGCGATTCTGCTGCAAAGGGCTGACTGGATTAACGTCTGCCAGAGCAAACACAGAATATTAGCGTAATAATCATCTTAATCTACAGCAGGAGTTTCCAGTTTGCAGTAACAACAGCAATAAGAACAGATCTAGTCTGAACATTCTTGTTGCCAGATGCTGTCACGCTGGAGCACATTCACTGAGTAACCTGGTCCCACCAGGGATTCTGTCACCAACACAGTCTTGCAGCAGTCATTAGTCTCTTATCAAACAGAAGTAGCTGAATTGTTATTTCGTCTCCAGGGAAAAGAAGAAAGTCACAGATATGAGAATACTCTTCTTGTGCAGAGAGAAAACTGCAACACCCAGGATTTGCCAGCCAATCAGGAATTTTGAATTTAGGGGATTTTTTTCTCAGCAAGTTCAACAATATCCAAATCAAAATTATACGACTCAGGACTCGAGTGCCCTATTTCATGGGGTGATGTGCTGCTTCACCACCACACTGCTGTGCTTCAAGGAAACCCTCTGCATTCTGACACAGCCTTTAAAACTATTAGCAGTGCAAACACTAACAGATTTCTTACTAGCATTTCTTTTTGGGGCTGGTCAAAAAAGTCAGGTGATAGTAATGCACATAGATATCAGTACATATGTAGAATCATCTCCTAGCACAAGCCGGTACTTCTTGGGATCACACCCTTGAAACTCCCATACAAAGAATTTCTAAGTCAATATCTGAGAATGAAAGTTTGGTTCAGTCTTCCAGATTCAAAAAAACCCTTGTACTATCACCTATCTTCCAGGTGATTAGGGGATAAATCTTTATAAAGCAAAACAGTGCTCAGTACTGCAAACCCCCCCCCCCCAATTATTTAATATGTTAACATACAGCATCAAATGGATTCTAGAAGAAATTTAAAAAGATAAATTGGATATGAAAATGCTTAAGTCTGTGATGTTCCTTATTAGCAAAGTCCTTAAAGCACCATAAAATCCTACCATTTATAAATGTGTGCTCATAGGACATATGAGTAATCTGAAGACAAAGACACATAAGATTCTAAACTTCCATTTGTGAATACACAGGTTGTGTTACAACACGATTGACCACTTCTAAGAAACAAAAAAACCAAACCAGTTCATCCATAGTGCCCTGACATTACCTGTAGAACAGAGTGCCTGGCCACATAAAATATTCAGTAGATCTCCAGTGGGATTGGTACCACTGGAGAGCCTTTAAATCAAGTGAAGTATTTACAGTATTGTCCTAAGATCACACAACTCAGTCCACAAGAGGGCTGGCTCACTAAAAGCTAGATCTAGCTCTCATTTTAAAAGCATTATAGTCCATTCCTTGCCTTGAAAACCTGCACGTAATAGATCCATGGTTCATTTATCTCAGAACCGCAAGGTAATTCTAGAGGTAGAAAAGAAAAAAGGAGACAAAATGATTTCAAGAGACTTTCCTGCTGAGTTGGTACTTCGGCCAAATGGTTCAAAAGGACTGGACACCACCAAGCACAAGGGTGTTTGCTGACTTGCAGGTAAATTGAAGTGTATCTGCTCTCAGGTGCTGACTGAATGACTTTGTGTTGTTAGAACGACTCAAACAAGTTACCAGAGAAAATACTACAAATATTTTAGCATATCTACTCCTACTCACCGGGAAACTTCTTGTTTACTGCTGTGCACCAAACCACAGACACACTGAGGTTGGTAAGAAACTGGGGGCCAAATCCATTCTCTCCTTGCCTACAGTAAAACCATTTGCCAGTAACCTTAAGTGAGAATCCGTCAGTTCAACAGCATTGAAGGACACTCAGCAGTGTTATCAGTACCAAAATTATTAGCAGCAACCAATTACTCTAATAGCAGGAGCACTGACCAGTTCAAATCAAACTGCTGCCCCTCCACTCTCTTCCTGTGCAATCACTACCCCAGGGGCCTTCTCAGTAAGAAGGAAAAACTGTATAAATTAACTAGTAAAACTATATTTTTCTAAGATGGATCAGCTGCTTAATGCAAAGGTTATTCAGTTTTATTTGGTGTGATATAAGTGAGAAGCTGGATGATTAATAACTCCTAGGTGACTGTAAGCATTGCTTATTATGGAGATACCAAATTATATTAAGCTTTAACTCTGTCATTCTTCAACTTGCCAAGTTATTCCAGGTACTTGAAAAAAAGCAACAACTGGCTGCAAAATAAGATGCAAAGGAATAATGGTAAAAGCAACAAAATTGTAATGATCAACAAATAAAAAATTTTAGGTCCAAAAGGAGCCATCTGTCCTTGCAATGGCAGAGTCAATTCTTGGGGGAGGACAAATGTAGATTTTTATCCTGTGATGCTCCATTAAATGCTTAAGATGTGTGCTGAGATAGGTGATACTATAATAACCATAATAAATGTTCCTTCAGGTTTGTGAAAATCAGCATGGAACTACTGGGGCAATCATTAGGGATTATTATTGATGTCTCTGATGGAGAGAAATGACTAAACTCTTTCTCAGGGAATCATCTTTTCATGTGAATAATTTCTCCTATTATGGCTCTTTCTCAAATCCACGCTGCTTCTGGAAGCCGATGGAAAAGCTCATAGTGGGAAAAAAACCAGCAATATTTTGGGTCTCTGACACCAAAAAAGAACCTTGAGTTTAGGTTTGCACACTACTTAGTTTGATTTCCTCTTGGAATTTTCTCTGTTCCTTAATAAATGTGATGCCTCACAGGTGGAACTGGGGTAGTTGTCATACACCAACTGCATCATTCCTGCATTCCGGATGAGAGAACAGCCATGGAAGAAAGGCACAATTTTTCTTCTGTACCATAACTCTCACATGTTCTCCTGGTTTCTGTAACATCTCTCTTTCATTATGGATTTAAGGACATGAAGGCTGTCACAGCAGTTTCAATATCATATCAAAATCACCAGGTCCTTTTCCCAAATCCCTCACTTCAAAAGACTCTGTTCCTATCCTGAGGTGTAAAAGTATTATGAAATAAGTATCAAAAATAAAGATATCTATACAAATACCTCTCTTGACAGATGTATATAGACCTGTACACACACATTCTGTCTCTGTGTACTTAATAGTTTCACTTTAAGGATCTTACAGGATGAAAGCCGCTTTATAAATGAAAGATATTACATATCCTAAGAGACATCTACTTATCCTTTATGATCTTGCTTAATGTCCTACTAAATCATGCTTAGCCTGTTGCTTTCCTACTTATATTGCCATTTACTACAATAAATTTAAAATTTAAACCTTTTACAAAGGGTTTCTTTACATGTTCCCCACATCACTGGCACAAATTTCCACACAAGTCCATCAGTCTCTGAAGATTAATGCATAGAATTGGCATAGTTTTGTCTATCCCAGGATACTTTCAGGCTGGACTCAGAACAATAAAAACTTCAAAAAAATTATATGTAAATTCATGATGGTTTATCACCAATCCACAAAATTTAGTGGATTTTTTTTTTAATGGATAAAGGACAGTTAGTGTCATAGATCATAAAGAGAAGCTCATTCAATTCAAAATGTCCACAACAAAAAATGTTTTGGGACCAAGAGGTAAATAGGTATTTTTTGACATTCTGTTCCGAGATGAATTTTAGTTCTTCAACAATCCTTGAATAATTGCTCTAATTGAGATTGCCATTAGGTCTTATGGATGGAAGATAAGACCTGAGTGTGTTTTCAAAGAAAATAGAGTAAAATCGGTTGCATTCCAGAACTGCTTCTGATTCTGAGCTTCTGTGAAAACCTTAAGTTTACAGCAGAAGCACAGCAAGCAAGAGTGAAAATGTTCTATGCATAGTACCTGTTGCAGCAGGGAGAACTAAGTGAGCAGCCTAAACCCTGCTCAGGGCTGAAAAGAATTAAGATTTTAGCTGTTTTTAATAAAACGTTTTCATTACAAAGAGTTTTGCCTGACATTTTACATTAGTGTGTAAATAATTTGGAATAATTAGCAAGGCTTGTTTCGAAAATAATCTAATTTCAGCTTTGAATCACTGTTAAACATATCTGATACTTGCCTAAGCTCTGCTTGCTACTGAAGAGCAAGAAGTCCCTTTTCCTGGATAAATACATCCCCGGTTCACATAAAATCTGAATGTAGATTACTCAGAGAAAAAAGCACTGAATGCTCACAGAAGTTAACACCTTGTTTCACAGTCAATTATTCATGTTTCCAGTCTATAAGACCGTTTTTCTCTCCTTAAATAACCAAGCACTCCTCATTTACATGCTGCAGTTGCTCACTGAGGGAAATGGGAGGAAAGTGAGCCCACACATTTGATCTAAGCACTTACACATCCAGTGAATAAACCTACGAGTCACACTTTGTCCGAAAAAGGAACATCAAATTAATGAAAGCCACCAATAGCTCCTGTTCTTTATAGCATTTACTCTGGCATTCAACACAATATGTAATTGTTGCTATGGCAACTGCCACATCTCTTGGCACCATAATAATTCCCAGATAAATGGATCTTTGTCAGAGCAAACTCCAAAGCCACTGTATATGAAACCTGCATTTCTTTGGTGCTGGGAGTCTGCAGTGTTAAGTCAGAAGGATAAATTCAGCCCGGGCCTGAGGAAGCACAAGCCTGTCAAAAGCGGGGAGGGGAGGCTGTGGAGCTCAGCAAAAAAGGGGAGCAAGGCTACACGTGGAAAATCAGAATTGCTATGCCTTGGGACTCCCAGGGTCACCCAGGAACTGCCCAGCAAAGGGGTGTGGGAGCCACGTCCACGCAGCGCTGCCAGACACAACCCCTGCCTCCAGGGTTTGATCTAAAGCCTGCTGGAATTTGGTTATTTCAGCGGGTTCTGGATCTGGCTGAAGGATAAAAAGGGATAGTAGGTGACTGGAATTTCTATGGAAAAGAGTGGTTAAGGAGATTTCTTATATAAAAGGAGCTCCTTGTTGTTTCCCTGACAGAAAGCGGT
Organism: Cephalopterus ornatus; assembly: GCA_013396775.1. Lineage (NCBI taxonomy): Eukaryota > Metazoa > Chordata > Aves > Passeriformes > Cotingidae > Cephalopterus > Cephalopterus ornatus. The sequence goes on from VZRE01014473.1 coordinate 87,519, forward strand.
CTGCATAGAAGATTTTTATAAAAATATAGTCAAAGAGGCAGCTAAATCATACTACAGAATGACCCCTTGATGAGAACAAGCTCTTGTTTTCATTGACATTAATTAAGATGTATTCTGTGAAACCTGAAATGTAGCACTGCAGATTTCAAAGTTAAAAAAAAAATAGTGTCCATTCAACGATGGTTAAAGCAGGGAAAAGTCATTTACCAAAATACCATCAACACAAAGGTATTAAATTCTAAAATCACTTGTACCTCAGCTTTTAATGCATAAATTCCAAGTCAATATGTGTTTGCAGTGAGATAACAAAAGTAACACAAGTGATAACAACATAATAACTTAATGTCTAGGAAAATGTTAGGATGTTAAACTCTCTGCCAAACTGAACACAAAAGTGATAAAATTACTTTTCTTTTGTTTGTTCTGTAAGAAAATCCTTCTGTGTATGCCTGAAGGACACCTTCATATCCAAAGGCAAAAGTTCTCCACAGCTTTTCTGAAAATGGTATTCTGTACACTGTTTTGATCAGTATAATAACTCATAAATGTATCATAGATATTGATGCACCCCTGTGACTTACTCTATTTTGTGCCTTAAAATTAAATGCAAAACATGGCATTTTATTTATGCAGCGCATTGCTTTCTGCAGCAACTGCTATATGCAAAATCTAATAACATGGAACTCTCGGAGCCTGTTTGTCAATATCTCATACGAGAGTCCATCTTCATACTTTGCACAGTCATTTTCAGCCTATTTGGAATTCTATTCTAAACTGAAAAATGCTAATATACGTTAATGGGAACGATTGCCTGCTATATCAGAGAGGCTGATTCTTGATCTTATTTTCCAAATAACTTATTGAATTGCCAGATGACTAAACTCAACTCTTCACACTTCCTCGCCTGAGTATTTTTTTTTCCATGAGAGAATCCTGATTCATAATAAGATTATTGATCCGTTATCAGTGGTTCTAAGGCAGAAAGCCATACATGCAGGATTTATGGCTCTGGGCACTTTTTATCTCATATCCATAATATTTGCAATCTCTATCCTGTGGGGATAAAAGCAGAGAGCAAGGCACAAATAAGAAATGCTAACATTTCAATCCAAGGAGCTTAGTATCATTATTTCTGTTTCCTAAAGTATCAAACAGAGGCACAGGCAGAAAACAACTTGCACAAACATCTCCATCCAGGCAACGACTGGGGAGGAATCAGAATTTGGGGCTGCAAGGTGGCTAAGGAAGTTTCTGGCCAGGCTGCTGAGGCTCCTCCTGTCCCTGCTCTGATAAACCATGGGAAAAGCAATGGTTTGACACAGGGAAAAGCAGCAGCAGCCTGTCAGCCCAGCCTCTGGCTGGTACAAAGTGCACTGGACAGAGTAGCAGGATGAGGGCAACTCCATTTCCTTCAATCTGAGCTACTGCTGGAGATGGTTTTAAACTCTGTCTACAACATGCTGTCTCAGGGTGTGCTCCTCACTCCTATCTCTGGGGTTTTTTTTCTCCCAGTCCTTTTCTATCTAGTGCCTGAAAAACTGTCCTGAGGGTTTGACAGCTTCTATTTAATCATTTCATCCTTCTGTATGGCGGACTGCTGAGCACCATACAGTGAAGTTACTACCGGCCTGGAATTTCCAAATATCTGCCTGCCCTCTTATCTGCTTTGGTGCCAGACTCTTGATATCTCACTTCCCTCTACCCCTCGCCCTGTGTCTGTAACGGTGTAACAAATAAGGGTCCTAAATAACTCCCTTTGCTGTGGGGAAGGAAAAAGAAGGGAAAAAAAACACCTGCCAACACACAGAAAGAGGCAGTGACAGATTGTTTCCCAAGGCTTTCTTTCAGCTCCCAGTATACTAAGGGTATGGTCATTAAAACCTGCATTAGATTTCAGAGGGGGAGAAGGACCAGCAGACAACCATTTTATTTAGCCTCAGAGGACACAGTTCAACTCCCAGTTTGCTACCTTTTGGAACTCACCATTTATTATGAGGCTCTACAAAAGGCTGGCTATACTTTCTATATTCCACAAAACTGACTACTTTAATAAATACATAAATCTACTAATGTCTGGAAAAATGTCCAAAAGTGATGAAATTTCCAGCTTTCAGTTGTCCTCCTATTTCCATAAAATAAAGTAAGGATCAAGGACTGGACAAGACAGAAGTCAAAAAAAATATAAATAAATATTACTGCCAGTCATTGGCTCAGCCAGTTTGTTCCCAGCTGGGGTTGTGAGTGATTTATTTTTTCATTAGGGATTTGAGGCTTAGCAATTCTATGAATTATTCAGAACAAACCCAAAATTCATTTGGGGAATCCTGGGTGAATCAAAACATCTCCATGTCTCTTCTCTTTAATAGCACCAAGCACTCCAGTGCTGGCTGGGTGAGGCTGTACCCAGAGAGCCCTGGGCAGGGCAGAGCAGGAGCACAGATGTTCCCACCTCTTCAGCTCCACTCCGTGGGGAGTGAAAGTGAACTTCCTTTCTTTCACTGAGCACTCTGATCCCCTGAGGGTCCAAGTGTGAATGCAGGGAACTATTAAAGAGTGATGTTACACCTTCCATAGGCTCCTGGCAGCTCTTCTCTGCACTCACAGCCCACGTGTCCCTCAGAAATGAGTGTAGATTTGTGGGAATACTCTCCTCTGCCAAGACAGACAGAGATCAGTATATCTGGCCAAAATCACAGAACGAAGGGGTGAACCAGCAGGTGGCAGAAAGCAATCTAACTGGAATCTGATGGACAGATTTTTGCTCCATAGCATGTCTGCATATCTGTAGGTATAGAAATTCGTGTGGTTTAGGTTATTTTGCAGTAACATCCAGGCATCAGGAAGAGCAGCAGTGTTGTATTTGCTTTTCTGTCACCAGACCCTGCAAAACATTGTGTGGTCAGAGAGCAACAGCCAAGCTGGCTGATGATGCTGAGGAACCACCTATCTTGCCATATTGTAGTCATGGCCACCCTTTGTTAAAAAGCTCTGCAGGCTCTGCACATCTACTGTGCTTATGGCAGAAGAGAAAGGAATTGTGTCCTTCAGATTCAAATAACGGAGTTACACAGTAAGTGATATGCTAACAGCCACTCATTATACTATGGCCGTGAAGTTAATTTAAGTTAATCACATAGGACTAATCAGTGAGGCCAGATGGAATCTTCCCCCATCTTTAGCAGGAAAGAACCACACCCCTTCACCACTAGAATACCAAAAGCTTTTCTGCACACTCCAGACTGTACCTCTAAATAACTCCCATGTTCCTCTAAAGTATGGTTGGTAGCAATCAGAAAGTTTTGGGAACTATGCTCTGTTCCTAGGCTCAGAATGCCAGTCAGCACATTGGAGATCATTGTTGAGAGCCATTTCCAAACATGGTGGGAATCTGCAATTAGAAACATTAACAATGGGATTTCGCAGATGTAGGTTACATGCTTTCAGAAAAGGAATGGCAGTTGCTGGCAGAGGGGAAATACTTAAGAACTACTTATCCCCTAATTAGACAAGGTACTGTACTCTAAGTACTGAATGCTAAGCAGTGCTCTAGCATGTGCTCATCTTAACCCTACAGAATTATGCTGAATTACTAAGGCTCCATCTGAGCATTTCTTAGCCAAGGCTCCTTGCATAAACAGATGGAGCCGTTCTGCTGTTTCCATGCTGACACATTTAGACTGCAAAAGTACAGGATTAAGTTCAAATTTATCATAGAATCACTTTAGATAGGACGCTGTAGTCTTTATATCCTTCTCAAGTGTGACAAACAGAAAGACAACACTGTCTGTGTTGTGTTTAAAATAGGCAAATAGCTGAAAAGGTTGGGAAAAAAATACTGGTTTAACAGCTACAGAGTGCTGGCTGAGGCCAGAGCAGGACAACCAGCCTCAAAGATCTTTATATTCCCTTGAAGAAGGGGATGATCCTCACTAGGTGGGTTTCCCAGTGCACATTAATGCATCACGTAACTCCCAATGGCACTTCAAACACCGAGGATCACCATCCCAAAAGGGGAATCATCTGTTTATGAGCTGAATATCAAATCCTTAAAAATGTGACAAATGCAGGTAGAGAGGATGTGATACTGCTTTGAGCAGTCACCTGTGAGGGAAGACTGGCAAGTGGCAGGATATGCCAGATTTAGGCTGGTTTTCTCTCTCTGAAGCAACAGAAAGTGGTTGGAACAGAATCCAGGAGTGGGGCCAAATCAGACTTGGCTTTCACATGCAGTCTGGAGATAGATTTCAACACTAGGCATTAATTATTATAGCTGAAACATTTTGAGGGGAGACTACCCAGAACCCAAACAGGGCATAAAGGTCACTGGCAAAGCTATGTCATGATCTGTGCAAATACACATTTTTTAACTCCTACTCATGAGACATGATTTCCTCCAGTTTATAACTTCCATAGAATATCTCCCCTCAAAGACATTGAAGGGCTGCTTCTCTGAGAAAACCAGAATAAAACTTCAGAATATGATTCTCAGAGACTCAGATCTTCACACATAAACCAATCTCTTGAAGTTTAACTCCAGACCTCCTGTCAGAGATGTCTCAAAGCTCTCTGTGGTTTCCATAACTTCTAACTGGAGAACGAGAATCCCGATTTCGAAACTGCTCCTAAGATTTCAAAACCCAGAGTGGAAACAGAATCATTTGAACATTCTTGTGAATACACCAGAAGGATCATGCCTTGCTAGTCTGAGGCACAGGACAGCCAAGTGCCCAGCTTGTTCCTGCAAGTGCAGCTTTCCTGCTCTGAATTTGGCAGTCTGCGGTCCTAAACTCACGGCTCCTCCACGTAAGAGACTCTCTCAAGTATGACTGTGTTAAAATTTAATTTTGTGAAGAAACAGCATATTTAAATAAAATTAAATCCCATTTCAGCGTTCTGATCGGGTTTCTGCAGTTCCACGTTCTGGTACTTTCTCTCCTGCTTGTAATCTATATTCACATCACGTGGCTGCCTAAAGCGCAGAGCAAAACCTTTCCTCAGCCACGGACTTTCAGAAGTTTGTTCAACCTTTCTCCTAAAGCTAATTTGTTTGTTTTTTTTAATGGAAGACTTAAGATATACTAACATGTTATTGGGAAAATAACGAGAATGCTGGCAACAGAACATCTAAATACCAAATCAAGACAACAGATCAATCATTTTTATCGTGGCTTCTTTATAATTCTGTGAAATTATAGATCTGTAAAAGTACCAGGCTTAATTTTCTAGTAAGCCACTGCCTTTTCTACCTCTTTCCTAAATGCCAAGGCACAGAAGTGAAGGCTATCTTACATTTCCTTTTGTTACTTTCCTGAGTGTGAAGGAAACAGTTCAATCAATTTGTGAAGCGCTTTTCCCCCCATAGCATGAGGTTTGTGTTACACTGAAATTCAGAAGGAGAAATTAAAAGACACAGTGGAAAGAGCAGAACAAAAATCACCAGGGCAAAGAGACGGAGTGTAAATATGTGTTGTTATTTCTGTAAATGTTTATACAGTTTAACAGATAACAATGTTAGATATGCAGACCTATATGAAAATTCAAATTTCACAGCATAGAATCCATTCCCACATACTTAGACTTGGAGTGAATGTTCTGTAAATTCTAAATGATACATTTATACTAGGATTTTACATTTTTAGTTATGGCCAAATTGTAGTTACCTGGCATAACATATCCCAGAAGAATCAGTCAATTTTGTACTTGGGTTCTGGCATTTGAATCAATTCTATATGAATGTTTAGCATCTTCACCTGAAGATGTAACAGATCTTTGAAAACCTGGAAAATTAGCGTCTTAAATTAAACTAAGTGCTAAACTCTTACAGCAATAGCTGGATTGAAAAATGATTTTGATCCCTGCTAAAAGATTAAAACTGCTTACAATCCTAGATGGCACGTGTATATATTTAGCAGGATCTCCTTGATCCTTTTTTTTTTTAGTCTTAGTCTTTTCTATTTATCTTACCTTGAATGCGCCGTCCTTTTCACTTGCTTCAACAATAAAAATTTCTGCCATATCCTCAGCATGCTCAGACCGAGCGTGGACGAACAAGGCTCTGCCAACTTCGGAGATATTCTTTAGTGCAACCAAAGACCCGTCGCCTTCCACCGTAAAGTCCGGGTTAGAAACTTCGAAGTTCAATTTGTTATTCCCCTTGCAGTCATCAAATTTCACTGGGGGGAAAAAAAGAAAAAGAAAAAGAAAAAGCACATTATAAATGTCCACTTTGGAACACAGCCTTTTAAATGTCTTGATGTTATTGGCTTGTTTACAGATTTCGGGGAGAAATGTCTCTCAATCGAAGGGGAAAAACTTTCAAAGTTTTATATATCGAATGCACACCTAGTTTCACAATTTGTGCAGTAGCAGTAGACAGCTCCTCGTCACAGCCCAGGATCTCTAAAGGCTCTTCTGCTGGCAAAGTGGTTTCAGGTATTGAGTACATTTTTACATATTTACAGAGTATTCAATCTCAGTCTACTGCAAAAATGTTACATAACAGGAAAACCAAACATTTCTTGCTAACTACCAGGACTGCCATACAGTATATGAGCTGCACTCTCAGTATGTCTAAGGATTATGAATACTTTCAGTCAAACGGTAGCTGTCAATAATCCTGTCTCACTTTACATGGAGAGTTTAACATATTTAGGAAGGCTGACATAAAGAGAAAAATGTCCCAAAGCACAAAGGTTTGAGACTTTGCTTCTAATTCCTTCTCTGAGTCCAGTAGATGCACTTTGCACAAATCACAGGATAAAATATATGATTAAGAGGTCTTCACCAAAAACTTGCAATTGCTAAGTAAACTTTTCAGGTTTTGACATCTCTGAACAGTACATTTGCAAGTGAAAGGTTTTTATGCAGACAATCTGTTTTGTATTCCCTACCTGCTCCTCAAGTTCCTGCTGCTGCAGACTTTTCACTTACCTGTGTGCTCTCACTATTTTGATTTTACATTTCATTTCTGCTGCCTCTTTAAAAACTGCATTACACTTCCAGAAAAGATTACAGACAGGGATACAGACTACAGAAAACCAATGACAATGGACTTGAACTGAATATAAAGCACTTTGCATAACTGTTTAAAGTCACTGTATGGACTTCTTATATTGGGTCATTATTTATAAAGGAAGAAAAATAATCCCAGAGTTTCTCACAGCCTGGCCAATACCTAAGCTCTTTCTGACTGTGGATTCTCCCAACGTGGTCTTAAAGCACAGGCACAGTCTCATGGTGGGTGACCACTCAATACTCCAAGGAAGTTGCACAGAAGTCCTCTTCATCAAATTTTTTGCCTATTTCCAGATATACCAACTTGAAGACAGAGCTGACAGAGGAACTCGAGGAGATCCTTCCTTTCTGGGCATTCACTGAAATTGAATCCCAAAGTAGAACACCACAGGAAAAAAGAACCATTGCTAGCTTTGGAATTTGAATACCACTTCATTTTTATGACAAATCTTGATGAGAAAGGTTAAATTAAAAGGTAAACAATGCAACTATCTCAAACATCCAACCTTCAGGACAAGGCACAGAATGAGACTATTTGCCGAAGCAACAATGGTGGGTTGGCCTTGGCTGCACCCAGACCACCACCCAGCCCTCTCTCACTCCCTGGTTTCAGCGGAACTCGGGAGAAAATGAGATGGAAAAGGCCCTGAGTCAAGATAAAGACAGGGAGGCCACTTATTTGGCCATCACTGGCCAACCAGAATTGACTTGGAGAAAATTAATTTAATTGCCAATTAAAATAGATGTGGGTGGTGAGAACAAGGCAAAACTAAAACCACACTGTCATCCCGTCTGGCCCGTTTCCCCAGGCTCAGTGTGACTCCATCATTCCCAGCTCTTCAGCCTCCTCTCCCTGAGCAGTGGGGGGACAGGGGCTCACAGTTTGTACCTCAGGGCTCCTCTCTGTGGCTGCCTCCTCCTCGCACTCCCCCTGCTCCAGCCCGAGTCCCCTCTGCGGCCGCAGCTCCCTCAGGACGGACCCACCTGCTCCTGCCGGGGGTCCTCCAGGGCTTCCTGGGATCCCTGCTCCACACCTGGAGCCCTTCCTCCTTTTCCTGCTCCTCATGCTCCTCTCCCTGGGGCTGACACCTCACACTTTCCCCCTCACTCCTTATTCCCAGGTGCCATTTTTCCCCTTTCCCAACCCCGCTGGCACAGAGGCAGCTCCGGTGTCTCTGAGGGGCTCAGCTCTGCCCGCCGTCAGGGCGGCTGCGGGGTCACCTGGGGACAGCCCTGACCTCCCCTCACAGAGACTCCACAGCCCCCACACACCCACCAAGGCAGTAGGAGCTGAGGAGGGATTTTGGAAGAACAAAGTTGTGACCCTGTGAATTCACACTGGACCGTCCTCTTCCCAATGACAGTCCAAACTCCGTGATAGTCACCACAGGCTTTGCATAAAAATTCCCCCAGCACCTGAAGGATCTGCTGCTGCACAAGGTTTAAGCTCGATTACATGTTTTTAACTAAAAACTGCTCCCATTTCCTCTGCTTTACTGGAGGGCAAGAGAGCTATCCTTGGATTCACAGTGGGACTGCAAACCAGAATTTCATCAGCTCATTTGCCGTTTCATTGAATTTTGCTGAAAGCAAAGGGGGATTATAAATAAAAAAGAGACAAAAAGCTCTTTCCCCTCAGATACTCCAATCCCTCCAGACAAACCTATCTCAGGCTGTCATGTGGCAGACTCCTGCTTGCGAAGTCTTGCACTGCAGCGGAACCAGGGGGGAAAAGCCACTGAATTTGGGAGCAGCAGCAGTTTAAAACAATTTCAGAGTGCTCAGGCTGTGCTGGTGCCCGCACTGCTCTCCAAGGCTGGGAACTTCTTTCAGAAAATGTCTCGTGCTCACAGTAGGATTTTGATGGAAGGCTCTCTGTGAGCAAGGCTTCCCTGGTGAAAAACCGCCCGTTGCAGTTTATGTTGGTGACATGACAGGTGTTTTAACAGACTCACTGCAATCTCCTAAAGTTATCAACCGACAAAAAAGCAAAATTTTCCTGTCACCACAAATGTGGGAAGTTGAAATGCTCTATAGTAATCACTGGATAGATACATACAAGGTATATCTCTATACACAGCATAGATCACAGCCTTTATGAATTACAAGTTTTTTCACGTAGTCTTTTATTCCCTTGAAAAAACCCCCAAACCTCAACCATATAATAATAATAATAATAATAATAATAATAAAAAAAAATAAAAAATGAAGCAGGGTATTTGGAAAGTAACTTGTTGTATTGGTGGCATCCCTGCTCATTGCAGGGGGTTGGAACTATATGATCTTAAAGGTAACTTCCAAACCAAACCATTCTGATTCTGTGAGTAAATATGTGTTTCTCAAAGTCAAAAACTGGTGGTGATCTAATGATAATCTATTAATAATATATTAATAGCTTACAACTGGAAAAATTTGGCATCGCTCTCCGGGAAATTATGTCAGGAGTAAAAATTGGGAAAAAAAATTTTAAAGACCTGAACAAAACTATAATAAAGTCATCCCTTAAAACGAGCTATAGCATCACCCAGCCAGACACTACAGGTCCCTTTAAAGAAAAGGACACATCGTGTTGTACTTCAAAAGGAGGGGGACCCTGGCTGGGAGTTCACTTCTCCCACCTCGCTGCTCAACGTTCACAAACCTGGAGATTCCTGCCTCGCTGCCATCTGCGTGCACTGGAGAGGTTCAAAGACCACATGCAGATTTGACACATGGAATCAGGAGAAGCACTTGAATCTATGTTCCCTTGGAACTAGGAATTTAGCAGTTTTAGAGCTTTTATATTTTGCTCATCTATTGATCTTGTTTTATGAAACCCTGCAACTTTTTCCAACAAGGGCAGAAGAAAAGTTGTTTGAAAGTAGAAAACTGTTCTCTTACCATACCTCATCCAAAACCATTGATGCTTTGAATTCCCAGTCCTACCACAGAAACAAGACTATTTGATGAGGTTAATAGCAAAGAGAAGGAAAGAAAATGAAAAGGCTCTGAGAGGTACTGATATGAAGGAGCGAAATTAGGAGTGGGTGGAAGGAGATGAAGCGATCATAAGGATAGAGAACATTGAGGATTATTTGGCCTAAGGACCAACAGGGATGAAACTGAAGCCAATTGTTATGAGAGTCAAAGAGAACTGTAGCCTTAGATAAAATCCCTAATCAGAAGTTAGGAACTTTATCAGAATGATGCTGTCTCCTGGACAGGGCTGACTAGGGAATATTGAGTGAGATTGCGTTGCATTCTCAGCCATTCTTACAGTGCCTCTCACTGGGAACGTTGGCTTCCTTAAACTCATGTGGCTTCTGGGGAAGAGTCAATGCAAATAATCAAAATTTACAGTACCTGAGCTGCCCATAGCAGGCTGCACAGCCAAAGGAGCTGGCCCTGGCACTGACCACACCTACCTGCCCTGCCAGGCACTCAAGAGAGATCTGAGGAGTTTCAGCTTCATCGGCTTACTCAGATTTCCACCTGCAGCACTACATCTATGCCTTAAACAAACCTGTGCGTCACTGATGCCCTAAAAAAGCATAGTCTGTTAAATATAGGGCAAATAGGCTTTTTAGTTCTTATTCTCTGCTGGATAAAGTCTTGCTTCGTACATGAAGCCTGTGTACAAATCTCTATGCATACCATAAAGTGTCATTAATTAATTACTCCTTATTTCCTCCTAATACTAACCAGTGTAACAAGAAACTGGACAGAATTGTGTGGATATCAGTTGTGGGAAGCTTCAGATGGATATTGAAGAAAGATTTTCAGCTAACCATTAAAAGAAGGTGCTGAGGATATGCTGAATACCTACCATTACAGGGTTTTAACATGAGTTTAACCAAATAGCAGCTTAATCCAAAACCATTCGACACCTCTTTCAGCACCTGATCCTGCTTCAAACCAAGAGAATGAACTCAGTGACACCTTAAAGTCTTTCCCACACATAAAGGTTCTAGATCTAATTAATATCCCTCTCTTTTCAGACCTCCATTAGGCCTATAATTGTGGGGCTCATTCAAGAAAAGAAAAACTACAAAAATCCACTTTATCTTACTTCACAGCTTATTCATCTAGCTGAGTCCTGGACACTGACCTCTCTCCCAAGACTGAGGGAAATTTGGGCATGGGACTGAGAACTTCTAAATGTAAAATGAACAAGCATACAGGAAAATATGAAACATCTCACTGTTCTTCCACTGAAAAAAAATCTAACTGACCAAAAGTGGCAGGTTTCAAGAAGGTATGGAATATCTGTTTTCAGAAATAAAACATCCTGTTACAAAGAGTTCTTCTAATAAGATCTTTTCAGATTTATATTTAAACATTCCCCAGACACCAAAAACAGAATAGTTACCAAAACCTCTGTCAGCTGGATGGAGAGCACACACTCAGGGACTCTGACGAGGTTGATGGAGAGCTCTTGTGCACTCGCTTTATGTTTGAGTTCAAGGAGTCTAACGAGACTGTAAATTCTTCAGAGCAAAGGCCACAGGTTTGCTCTGCGTCTGTGCAGCACTTGCAACAAAATTATTCATATTTGATACTCAAGATGCTACAGAAGTGCAAAAAAATGAATAATAGTAACAGTTCAGCTCCTAGCCCCAAACTAAAACATCAGTAATGCTACACCAGACGTGACTGGTGATTGTGTCTCGTTGACAGGAATCCAATGGGCAATTAGAACAATGATCTAATATCTATTTATGTGGAGGCGGAGTTCTCCATTTATTGACACATATATGACTCTTTGGATGTTTCTGGTCGGGCTCCAACTGCCAAATGAACATCTTTATTGTGCCTAATATGCCACATGGTATGAGGCAGGCTCCAAAACTCCATGCAAGCTGAATGAAAATACTGCCAAGCAGCTCCCGAAGAAAAACAACACGAGTGTCACTCATCGCCCTCTGCTCATTTTTCAGCCTCCTGTGTTAGACTTTTACTCCTTTCTGTAAAAAACCCATCGACATGTGAATTGTACAGAATATTTCTGCCCACCAATCAATAGTCATTATTAGTAATACCTACGTACATCCTAAGGCTTTAATACTGACTTTGAGCTTATTATCGTCAAAAAACCCGCTGGAAAAAGGTTTCTTGTGCAAGATCCCAAGTCCATTACTGTAATGATGGGAAACTGAAGCTGGAAATATTAACCTTTAGAGATCTCAGCAAGAAAACTCGGAGTCCTGGGACTCACCACGTCAGTGCATCCCATTCTCACTGCTGTGATAAACCACATATGTGAGGTTTCTACACAACTGTGATATTTATGATAATGAACCACAGATGTTTAAAGAATACCATTTTAAAGCATTCAAAGGTTAGCAGTTGCATTTCTTGTAAACTATAAAATGAAAACAAGCTGAAATAGATTTGTATTCAAAAAAATTTGATTTTGTATTCAAAAGCCTGGTATATTCCTCTTCCAAAGTAATTTTTTTTCCCCTGAGTTTAATTCTCAAAACTTTAATTTGTTTTGAACAGAAATACAGAATCTGTAATGCTGTCTCTGATGAAACTTCTACAAATTATTCTGAATAAATAAAGATACAGATTTATCTATAAGCACACCCAAACTTACTCAGTAAGTCTCTGTGTACATGTATTCATATTTTTCTGTTAGCTGATCATAACTAGCAACAAAATGGATCCTCAGTGAGGAAATTTCACATTGAAAACACAGACTTAACTACTCTATCAATGAAGATTAGGAACTTTTCTGTTAATATAACCTAGCCTTGCTCAAATCAGTGGGAATTACAGCATCAAACAAATATTATCCTTTGTATTTGTTCTCATCCTTTTTTGCAAATAATTTGAGATCTTATTGGAACCACAAGTCAGAAGCTGTATCTGTAAGAGGTCTAGAGATGCAAGAAAAGTACATTACAGCTGCACAAAGGCGACTCGGCTTCCCAACCCAGCAGGGATTTGTCAGCTCTGCTCAAAAGTCCTCCCTGCTCAACAACATTAGCAAAATAGAGAAGTTAGGCAGAAACTGGTGAAGCTGAGCTTCATTAACTACAAAGAGAGAAAAGTGATGGTGGAAGCAAATGGAAATGATTCTGAGTGCTGTTGTTGTATATAAAAATTCATGAAGTGCCATGACCTAGGGAAGCTCTTGTTAGCAATAAACACTGATGCTGAGAGGAGAGGAGTGGGGAGATGGAACAGGCCCCACGGGCTGTTCATTGCCTGACGCTGGCACAGGGACTCCCAGCAGCTCCACACAAACTGCAGAAATGCCAAGTGCTGTGAGCCTTCAAGAGCTGAATTATCCTGTGGAGAGGATGAAACCTACCTGTAACCAACACATCTGGACAACCTAAATCCATCTAGGAACAAGAGAGCTGCTGTGACAGCAGCTAATGGCACAGGAGCTGAGCAACAAAAGAAATCCTGCATTTCAAGCCAACAACACCAACCACCAGGAGAAACAGCTTCTTTCCCTGCCTTTGTGATGCCTTCAAAATCACCTCTGGAACATGAGTTTTGGCAGGGAGCCCACAGCCAGTGTGTTTCTGCTGTTTTCCTGTAAGAATACCTGAACAGCAGAAGGAAAAAGAATAGAAAGAGGAAAGTGCTGCCCTGTGACACTTTTGGGGGCAGACTAACGTGAGACAAGACACTGTCAACAGTAAAGTCAGACAGGTTGCTCCTAAAGATATGAGGTTGTCATTATTTCATGTCTAAAAGTGCTCTATAAATAACGGATTTATGGCTTAGAAAAGGTACCAGCTTGACTAAAATATTTTTTTACACAAAAATATTATTGAACATTTAATAAAATGAGTGAAATTAATTTTATGAAAACCCTTTTTGAAGGCTTTTAAACAGTTTAATGCTAAATTCTAGCTCTGCAGTAGAACTGCTACAGAAATCCAATGAGCAACAGTAGGTTATTATCTCCCACTGCACTTTTATGATTTTTTTGTGTTTATATAATTTCTTTATGTGCCCCTGAAGTAAATTACAATGATGCCTTATTTAGCATCCAGATAGTCAAAAACTGAAGAAATGTGAGCAATAGCATAATGTTCTTCAAAACAAAAAAATTATTAAGACAAAAACACATTTATTTATATTCAACTTCTTTGGAAGAAGAAATACTAAGCAACAGATTTCATCCTTGCACACACTTATAAAGTCTACAAAAATAAACTGATTACCTAAAAGAGCAAACATCCCCGTGTGATTTATGCGTGGTGATCAGATTTGTGCAGAGCCCTGTTACAATGCAAAAAGTATGCCAGCAGTTCATCCAGTGGGCACTGGGGTGTGGATATCTGCCCTTTGGAGAACAGCCTTTCCACAGGAGAAATGGCACCTATTAATAGCCACAGTCTTCTCTGTGCTGTCAAAATTCATCACAAGTATACAGCACAGACAGGAGATAAGCTTCCTGTAGATGAAGAAAGACAAGGGATTTCACCCAGAAACCACTGCAGTGAAAAGGTGTGATGTTTTTACCATAAGAATCACATTGGTCTCTCTCCTGCACCTCCTCTCTGCCACCAACAGCCCTTGCAGAGCTGGAAAATTGTTAGTAACTTGAAATAGTGCAGCACAGATCCCCTGAGCAATAAGTGACGGCTGACTCAAGGCTCCCTCTGCCTCTGTGTCATGGTTATGTGATTCCAGAACCTGTGACTCCCTCCCCTCTGAAGACCCGCATCACCAGTTCTCTGCTCTGCCTCTCTCCTCACCTTCTATACTCAACATAGCACTTTGGCATCTTTTAAGATCTCACCAAGCTCTGCCCCTCCTCTCCTGGCACATCACAACACCACTTGTCTGGAGATCAGTATCACAGCAGCTACCCTGAGCTAGAGCTGGACAACCCTGCCTTAAAACCAGAAGCAGAACGACTTGTATCAGCCCAGCTCTGAGGCAAAATGTCTTTGCCTTGCAGCTTTGGGGTTCCTGTTGGGGATTCCCGTGTGTATTTGCACAGAGTATGATGTGAGCGAGGTGGTCCGTCAGCACCAAACTCGAGGATTCCTGCCTTTTTCCTCACATCACTTCTTCTTGCCTTTCCCTAACATGCTCCCCTCCTTCCTTTCTCCTAAAAGGAAGATCTCTCAATGGCCTCTCATGCTTTTCAGCAGATTTATTCTACCAACAGGGCTCCATCAGCTGTCTCTGGCTGCTTGAAATTACAGTAAAATACAAACACTTCAATCAAAAGTGAAGGCATTCCCTCCTCCCCCCAGCAGACTTCACCAGCTCACATTACATGATACCTTCACACATCATTTTGCTGCCCACTGTCTTATTTAGGGCAAAAATCTAATCAAGTGGAAGGAGTTGTAATGAGCTGTTCTCAGTTGGAAGTTATCTTGACTTATTCATTACAACACAGACGTGTTATTGACTGATCTCCTGGGTCAGTGGCTGTGTTATAAGGCATGGCAGTGCTACAGCTTCTGCTCTAAACCGGGAGAAAAATTACTATTTCAACAAAAATATGATGTCAGTGAGTGTGCCTGAACAAATACAAAAATCAAAACTTTAGATGTTGTATCACAGCCATTGATCTTCTGAGCACAACACGCGGTTCAGTTTAACTGGAGCTGTTGCCTCTTTGTAAATGCAGAGGACACAGACTGATACTGCATTTGTGGAGCTACTGTCGCATCTGTGGAGGAATATGACATTTCACTGTTAATGCTGCATTGATTCTGAGCAGCCCAAATGACCCCAAACCCAGCAGCAATATGTAGAAAAGACTCTTTTTAACTTTGTTCGTTGCAGAGAAAGGGCTTCCCGTTGCAATGCAAATGATCGATAATATTCCATTTTAGCAGATTTACATAACATTTTGCCAAGAACCCCAGGAGAGCACGAGATGAAATTAAGTTTAGATTCTTACAAAATCTTCACTGGCAGAGTCTGAGACACAAGCAGACGGAATCAAAGACATTCAAACGCATTCAATATGTTTGTGGCTCTGCAGATTGCTGTGAGAAGCTTGTCGATACGAAATTAATTGTACCCTATAGTGGAGGGAGATCAGACAAAAATCTGAGTTTGTACAAGAGTTTCTAGAGGGATATAAGGGATAATTTCCTTTGAATGTTGGCTGAATAAAGCTGGAAGAAGCAGTATACTACTGACCATGAATTTTCTTGTCTTCTGCATGTGCACGCATCTGATCTTTGAGCAGTCACCTTAAGCGCGAACAAAATCAAATTTCTTGATGTATGTAATTTGTTGAAAACTAATCAGTTGAGGTTCCATTCAGGAGAAAAAAACAGTGTCCCAGGAGATTTAACTATATAAATAAAATGCTATCAGCAGATGTCAGAAAGTAACAACAAGCAATCACTCACAGGAAACAGCTACAGTGCAGCCAGCACAGAAAGTACCTTATTTACACCAGGATGTGTTTCAAATGCCTCCAAAGCCACAAATTTATTTAGTAAGGGTTTTCCATTAACTAGACAATTAGTCAAAGGTCATGAGGATATTTTTCCTCACGTTCACAATTAAAACTGTTTGTCTTCAAGATGAGTTTGTTGTAATTACAGTGATCTGTCATTTCTTAATGTGATCTGTCATAACTTCTTTTTTCCTTTTTTAAGTTGTTTTTCTCTTTTAATGGCACAAGCTTCTGTCAACACTTAATTAACATCATTTTTACATGAGTTTTAAGTTAATCGAATAGAAACCACGATATACTCTTAGATGAACAGAAGGTTCACTGTTATGCACAAATTTACATTAGCTTGAAGTTTGGCCATTAGCAGAAAAGGCAAATAAATGATAAAAATGAAATACGGGGCCTCACTGGAGAAATAGATGCTTTGTCTGCTCCTTCAGTGGGAAGTTCAAGTAACTCAGTGATTTGAGGCTGGAAGTAGAAATTACTATTGTAAAAAACATCATTTGTTCTACACCAAATCCATGGCAGCTGCTCCCACCCTTAATACCCTCGCTTTTATCAGGGATGGGAGAAAAAATATTGCTTGAGATATCTGTCTTGCTCTAGCAGTGCATGGAGACAAGAAGTCAAAGTGCAGGGGCTTTTCATTAAATAAGCTATCACTACCAAGTGCTTTTTGCACATTACCCACAGATACTGTGCGAGGCAATATTGCCTCCACCTCCTCAGTCTGGGGTCCTGCTTTCACCTCGTGTGTGAGATGACAACTGATCTGGGATTCAGCTCACTGCTTCCTCACCACACTACTAAGAAGCAAAACCATTGGCCCCATACATGCCAAGAAAAAAAAACCCAAAACCATGGGCATCTACGTACAGCTTCCCTTCTTCTGGAATGATAATAATTATTATTATTATAAAAATCTGCCCCCAGTGTACAATAATATTTTCTTAAGAGGCATCCCCAGGAATAAAGCTTTCACATTGTGCCATGTGCAGCTGATTTCCAAAGAGCACTCAGTGGCAGGAGTTTGTTTCAGAAATAGAGAGTGACGCATCATTTACAATACAGAAAAGGAAATGAGAGTGAGTAATAAATCCACTGTGCAATATTTTCCTTTCAAAATGGATACTGTAGGTTGCTGGCCTATTTTCCCAGCTGCTGAATGAGTAATGCCATGCCTGAAAATCTGCTCAAACCATTTATTCTGTAGATTGTTCAACTATCTCAGTGAAAAGCTGAAACAAGGTTCCTCCCATTTTCAGGGGAAATCTTGTGGTTTCTGGTCTTCTCCATCAATGAACCTGACAGAGAAATAACAGTTTCTCTTAGTGGCTTTACCAGGTTCTCTCAAGTGAGTTCCCTCAACCTTTTCTTAAAGCAAGCAGTACAAAGCTGATTTCTCCAGACAGATCTGATAAAAGCTCAAATAACAGACCTATAATCCTTTTCAGCCCTCAGTCTAAAAATCAGACACAGTTTCTGAATAGCTTTTCAGAATGCCTTCAAAATCTAAATTGCATTTAATTTCTCATAATTCTCATAAAATGAGTTGGTAATTAAGCTTTTGTTTTACTCAAGTAACAAGCCAATCTCAACACACAGATCATTCTATAAACCATGTAAAAAAAAATCATATGCTTAATTGCAGCCTGCTAAAGTACAAAACTCCTGAGAATAACAAGCAAAGCCACCTCTCAAAACTCTGCTGGATTTTAAACTTGCTAAACTTATTCTCATCTATTTCAAACAATATCAGTGCTTGAGTAACGGTTGCAGAACCAAACAACCTTGGTTTGAATTTTGACTCTCACACTAAGATCAGACAAGTCGCACTGCTGAGAACAATGTAATTAAAATTGCACCATGTAATCTTGCTCTGCACAGTCATTCCCAGAACAGTTCCTATTCACATCAAACACAGGCTTTTATACTTTAAAGAAAGGCAGGCTTTGGCATCTTCCACAAAAGAACTGACCTGAGGGAAAGTATATTCTGTCAGTCAGGATCATTTATAAGGAACCTGAAATTTGTTTACATAGATAAACCAAGGAAAGACTATCAGGCTACTGAAGTTTCTGCCTCTTTTAATAACTAAGGAACAATGAAAAAAACCCCAAACAAATGAACAGAAAACACATACAGCACAATAGTGATGCGCTGATGATCCAGGTGACGCCGGTATTCATGTTTGCTACTTCAGTGGGTGGCACTGCCACACGTGCTCATGTTTAAACATGTAATATTGTACAGGAAACAAATGACAATGAAAAGTTGTGTCGATTTCTTGATATGATCTGTATTTCAAATATACACTCTGCTTCAGAGCGCCGTGTGCTGTTGTGTGGCTGTCGACCAGCCTGCAGTTTGCATCACTGCAAGCACAAGCTAAGATTGGGATCAATGCAGTGTCTGATTCCAAGCCTTTTTGTCAGCCTCAGGAACATGGATCAGGCCGTGACTGACAGTTTACACAGAAATCTGTGACCAATGAATAGTATTTCTTTTCTTATATTAAACTCCACAATCAACAAAAGCGTGCAGTGAAAAGCCATCTGAGCCAACTTCCCAGAGATGAACACCCACAAGAAGGACTGTGTAGGAAAAAGCATTACCTGAAAAATGAAAACAGCACAACTCCAGTGTGGTGATTAAGGACACCAGAATACCCCTGGGAAATAAGATTTCTTTTCAGTAATATAATTTTACATTATTTCTGATTTGTGTCATACTTATTTTCACATGGTGATGGCTCTGGACACAGATCAGGCAAGATGCTGCCTTACCACAAGTAATTGTAGATTAATTGCCAAGACAGTATTGTAGCTAAAATTTTATTACCAGATAATCTCTTAGATTTAATAAATTACAGATAACCCTAAAACTGAGTGAATTCCATCTGCCATCATAGTTGCCAACACAACAAAATTTGCCAGTTGTTCAGTGACAGTTCTACATCCACTCATTTAATTTCTTTTCTTCAATTACTACTTTCATTTTTCCAAGTCAAGTAGAATTAAAAAACATGATTTCTCATCTTCCCTTATCTCTCCTTAGGCTTGGTATAGGTGCCACTAATTGCAAATGCTCTGATGAGTGCACTGAGGATCAGTCATATAGATTTCCTACACTCTCACCTGACTTTGCAGCATTAGAATGCAGAAACCTCAGCACATCTGTTTGAATAAATGTCTCTTTCCTTTCACATTAGAATAACTGTAATGATTATAATGCTTATGGAGCTTAAAGAGGTGAGATAATAATCAGTCAGTCTTTACTTTGCTTCTGGTTATAAAGCCATTAAAAAAGAGAAAAAAAATACAGCCGCCCCCCAAACCAGTGAATCTGTGCATTTTTCCAGCTCATGTGCCCTGCCAAAGTGTTAGTCTCTTGTGACAAATAAAGCACCATCCTTCTGAACACTGATATTCCTCATTTCTGTGCCACTTTGCTAATGGCTACAAATCGTGACACACAGAGAATTCATTTGGTAAACCTGATTTGCCAGAAGTTTTCAAGTGACATGATGTTATATATTTATGCACATGGCTGCTTAGCAACTCCGTAGTAAGTAGTTCCACCCAGGAACTGAGGCGTAAATAAATAATTATGCTATACCAGAGAATGAAAGTGAGACATTTATAGATTTAGGAATAGAAAGGTTATCAGAATTCATCGCCTAGCAACAAATATGATATCATCAGCTCCCCTGTCTAGCATGCATCCAGCAAGAAATATATTATAAACTCCGCTGACAAGTGAGTTAACTTGGGAGTTTGAAGTTTAAATGAACTCTACAGCTAATTGAACTTAGCTCAGTGCTTCTGTGGGCTGTGTGTTTGCATTTTAGCACATGCTTTATTCTGGAATAAACAGTTGCCATTCACTCATCCACACATTCAAAAGCTGACAGATTCCAGGGAAATGAGAGTACAGAAACGCCATACACTTTCTTATGGCTCCCAAGGAATGGAGTCTGATTAGATAATGCATGGAAATCCAGTGCACAGAGGCAGTTCTGGGAGCCCTGCAGACTCTGAGAACATGATCAAACTGTAGCGTCAACACGGCTCCCTCAACGCAACTTTGGTGATGATTCCAATACAAAAGATTGGTTTTACAACTCCACACTTGTCTTAAACATTTCAAAGTGATGGATGTAATTATTCACTAGAATCATTTAACAATAGGCTAGAACTTGCATCAATGAATATTAACAAAAAATAAAATTAGTTTTCAAGTACCAAAGGCTTTGTGTATTCAGCCTGATAGACAACTTTCATTCCCTCCCTCCCCTTCTCTTTCCCCTCAGTGTTTTGCATAAATACTCTATTATTACAAAGTCCTGCTGTCTGGAAACGGATGATACTTATTATTGCAGAGGCAATGGCTGCTATTGTACTGAAATGTAGAGTGATATAGGTGCAGTGCTACCATTATACTTTAAAGTTTTTCATCTTGTATAATTTTTGGAAAGCAATTCTTAATCATCACCTCCTAGACCTTTTGTTTTGCAAATCTCTTCATTAAAATTTCCTTTCAAAGCTGAACAAAACCAGATTTCATTACAACCCTGATAGATACCCATTAATGTTCTGAAGTTCTGCCAGAGACAAGTCTGGAATGAGAACGTTCTTTACCAGGGAAGCTTTCACAGAAGAGTAAATTACAGACAGAGAGTTGGATCCTGAACTGGCATAAACAGCACATTTCCTACACCTGGATCAGTTATCCTAGATGTATCCCAATTCCAACATGGGAGAACCTTTCCTTGCAGAAGAAATTGGAGCCCAGCAGCCCCGGCTTAGTAAAAGTAGATTACCTGTGCTTGACAAGCAATCAAGAAATAAAATATAGACTCTTTTTACATTCCCCCACATCTATGCCTGTCCTTGAAGAACAAGACTTTCTGCTGTTTGTACACTCAGCACCAAGGAGGAATGAGCTCAGTGCTTCAAGGAAGTGTTTCTCTTGCCATGATTTCCAACTCACCCTCCTTCCACCTGCTCTCCTTTCCACAGAAGGCTCCTACACAGCAACTGATAATGAATTGTACCGCTCAACTTAGTTACCTTTCCAAAGTTGTTTCGCAATTCTACATTCCTCCTCCAGCTTTCCAAACTATCAGAGGAGTAAACATTATTTAACTACTGCATTCACTTGCTGTTCCAGTAGGAGACTACATTTCTTTCCCTTTATCTGAACATGTCTAGAAAACTCTCCTTGGTAGCCATGGAAAATAAACCAACTTTTACCTGCATGAACATATCAGGGGTTCCAGGTGCTGTAACTGTGGATTGCTCATTTGAGCTCACACAGCCAGCCAGTTCCATAGAACCATGGAATCAGTAAGGTTTGAAATGACCTTTAAGATCATCATGTCCAACTTTTAACCCAACACGATCACTTTGTTCCCCATTAAACCATGTCCTCAGGTGCCATATCCACACATTTTTTGAACACTTCCAGGGATGGTGACTCCACCACTTCCTTGAGCAGTCTGTTCATGCTTTACAACCGTTTCTGTGAAGAAATTTTTCCACAGCCAGTGCAGGACCTGTGGCTCTGTCCAGTGCAGGACCTGCTAACTGCCCATAGGTCTGCAGGGCACTACTCTCATGTGAAGTCTGAATCAGCACACCAGGGGAAGATCCCACAGCCCAGAAGAGCAGCATTTTTGTCACAAGCATCAACTCTTGCTTAGGAAAAAACCTGCAACTCCCAGGATCATTGATCAGCACTTGCAAACTAAGCTCAGAAAGTGAACTACCACCTAAAAGCACCATTTGACAGTAGACGGTGTCACAAAGACTGTCACTTAGAAATGGCAAAGCTTTTGGTAGGCAGAATCATGTTAAATTTACTTCATTGTCTCTATACAGAAGTCATTGTTTTTTTATTTGCACTGAAATAGGTTTTGGCTACTAGTATTGAAAATTCTTTTCTTCCAAATGCATAATATGACCTACAGGAATCAGGCACAGCCACAGAAACTCCCTGAGAAAGTTCATCTCCAGGGCAAGCACGTATAGAAAGTGTTGGAAACGTTAGACAGGGATGTTCAAATTGATGTTTACGATTAAAAAAGGATATTTGAAATTCAGTGGTACCAACATGAGTATCCAAGCGCTGAATATGGACAATAACAAGACACTAATATTTTAGAAGTCAAACTGGTGCATTTAACTGCTATTAGGAATGGAATAAAATGCACCAAAGAAGCTTCGAATACCACAGTTCCATTCCCATTCCCAGCTAGGCAATATTTATATATCACGGACCAGGCTCTTAACAGGCAGACACTAGTTCTTCTCCAAATGGCACAACATGGAATAACATCAGTAGGAAGAATCAAGAAGCAGCAATTAGATTCTGCAATGTGTTACAACATTCTGGTTAAGAGACAAACGGAAAAGAAATGCACATATTCCAAAGGAAAGTGCTACTGGTCGTTTGAGCAAGTTCTTTAATTCTTAGGCCATAGGACAGATGGAGATTTCATTAATGGGGAGAGTTGTTTCTACGTGACAGAAGAACTGCACCCAAAATGAGCTCTCCTGGTGCAGAGCTGCCAGAGTCACTTTTGTGAAAGGATCACGTGAGGGCTTTTTAGTTCTGCTTCTACCAGTTATTCCAAGCATGATTTTTCATTCTAGGTCAAACAAACAAAAAAAATAATATCAAGAGTATTTTTTAATTTAGGCAAGGGGGGAAAAAAACACCCAAAAAATTCCTCAGATTTTCAAATTTAAACAAATTTCTGGGCCAAAAAGCAATTGTTCTCACACATGCATAGGGTTAATTATGAGGCATTAACCCAATAAACTGATATGTGATACTGCTTTAGAGTTACATCAGAAACAGAATTTCAGTATTAAAAAAAAGAGATTTATACCTTTACAAAAAATACAAAATCACCAGGACCACCACCTTCCAACCAGTGAAAATATTTAGTGCTCTTTATCTTGTTTCAAGTACTGTGTGAGGCAAACCAGATAAACTATTTCTCTATTACTTTTTTTTTAAACAGACCCCATATCCATTCTGTGTGGAAACAAATACTGGTGATGTGTAAATTAACTTCTTGTTTATTAAAATAATATCACATTCCCACAGGCACAGAAGGGAATTAGGGATTTCTCTTTTCAGATGTTACCTCCTCCATAAATCTTAAAGGTTTATACATAATTAATTAAAAACTGTTGCAGTGTATAACTCATCATTACATGTATCAGCTAACATTTCTCATTAAGGCTACAGATTTTGCAATTGCAGCTGCTGCCTGGCAAAAAAGGTCTTTTTACATGTATCCTTCATAAAACAGCCTGTGTTGCAGATTCCCACTGTTTTGCTTGTGGGTTTTTGTTTTTTTTTTTCCCTGACTGATGTGTACATTTCTGCTGTTGCTTTAAGGCAGCATTTACCTGAGAAGCAGGAGTTCAAATCCAGCATTTTAAGAAAGCCCCCCCAAAAGAGAAACTTCTTAGCAAACATCAGAGCAGAGCAAATAATTCACAACAATCATTTATTTATTGGATTTGCCATTTATTTTTCTATTCACCACAGATTGCTAAATTCTTATATGTAAATTATTCATGAATTTCTGCCAATGCTTCTTCCATTTAAATTACTATGAAAATGTAGTTGCAATTATTCAGATTTCAACATTGGCTCTCTCAGGTTTTTGGAGCACTGGTTCTGTTCCATGATTGGCTGCAACTTGCCAATTTGGAATACGTTTCAAACATTACACTTGAGTACACAGTTCAAAATTTACTTCGTCAGTTCTATACTTGCAATTTGTCCTCTGAATATAATGTTTTCTGACATTTCCATACTGACAAAAGCTCTAGTGTAGACACAGCTATATCTTGCTTCAATGGGCATTTCAGTGGCATTATTTCAGTCATTTTCAGTGCCAAAGCCATTACCAACACACATAAGACAGACAGAAGAGGGTTTTGACATTAACTGCCTCTGTGTTTTCTGCTGTTTATAAAGGTGTCTGAGTCAGTAGGGCTTTGCTAACAATCCCAGCTAGTCACTGCTTGAGCCGACCTTAAATTGTGTACCCAGCCCTTCAGGGAGGAACACAAGAGATCACATCCCTGGAGCCCAAGAGGAAGGCAAGGTGGTGGCAAAGAACAGCCCTCCCAAGCAGTAGGTGCAGACCTTGGCTCATGAGTCGATTCCCTCCACTCGGGAGGGAGAACTCTGCCAGAAGGAGTTGTTAATCACTTCAGCTAAAGCATCTTGGCATCCCATCAGGCCAGCCCCGGACAGACGTCCCCCTTCTTCTGCAGCACCCGGAGCTCATGGGTGTGCACAGTGGGAAGCCCTCACTACTGACCAATCTCCGCCGAAAAAAAGAGGTGGGGAAACTTAGGGACACCGAGAAAGGTGACTACCAAATCAAAACTAGAACTCCCCTAATGTAAGATGAGGCCTAGGGGTTCTCATTCTTCAGTTTCCTTGTGTTTTGTTTCTGGGTTTCACTGCACCTGCTTCAAACACAAGTGGAAGGGTGAACATGAGGAGCGATTCACCTCAATATCAGCATTACTGAAGACCACACAACATTTTCATCTCAAAATCTCTGCAGCCACCTGTGCTGTGAATCTGCCTTGGCACCTGTAGTATTAAAAGCCTTCTTTGTGCCCAGTGCCCCTCATTTAACCCATAACCTGAGGTTAAACAGAGATCAAGAGGGACAGACAGTACAAACAGAGGGACAGAAAATACTGCAAGTTTCAAAAGGGCAATTCCCCATTCTTCCCAACTTTTAACAGTTTACTTTTTCCCATCCTTTTTCAGGAGATGCGCCTTGGAAGAGAACGATTACAACAGAATCTCCCAGCGTTAGCAGTAATGCATTTTACATTAGAGAGCCTGCTCTTGCCTCGCAAGATTGAACAGGGTTTGCAAGCCAGTAAAGCCACATCACTTACTGTAATACATCCCTCTCTCCCCTAAACAGTAAGCTCCAGCAGTGATGGAGGAGGCACTCAGTTGAAAAGCTCCAAATATGAAAGTCTCATCACGTGAAATGAGGATAGATTATGTACTACACGCACACTGCTCGTTTCAGGAGTGAAGTTTACCTAAGAAATGCCCCTTTGTAATGGTACAGACAAAACACAGTCAAAGAAAGAGCAATATAATCTAAAATTAAATCTAATGTAATCTAAAAAGTCAACTTGAAATTACATAAGGAATTGTAACTGGGGATTTAGAAACAAAGCATTTTTTAAGAGGATGTGTTCTGTAAAAGTTTTTCTTTGAAGTCCCTGGGCAGCACATCAAAGAGGGAATATAGCATGCTTATTCTGTAGGGATGGTTCTTAAAAAAATCAGAAAAACTGTATTGGGGACACATTTTGTCACTGCTCTCAGCAGAACAAACACACACAGGCAGGTTCTCTGTGTTGTCTTCACTGAAGACTTGATCAAATCGCAGCCATTTGATGATAATATTTCAGTACTGAGAGCAGCATTGGTGATACAGAGCTGGGAATTAGTCAACTCTCTGCTAAACCAGACACAGGAACACAGGATGTCACCCAGGGCATTATCCATTGAGCCACCTCACTGGGACCACCTGGAAGAAATGTGCGTTTTGTGTGATTTCTTTCAGTGGCATCAAGTTGTTTATTTTTTATTTTCCAAGAAGTATTTCAATAAGATTTCAACAGTACCTGGAGGATTGACCTGAATGCTTTTGGAGCCTGGATACTTATTAGAGGAGCAGAAGTCAATCAGTTAAATTAAAAAAAAAAAAAAAAAAAA